>JAHZNA010004785.1:0-21905 GCA_027743935.1 Sinodicranocentrus sp. ZH6 | reverse complement strand
ATTAATTGACCTCGACCCCTCCATTTTATAGTTAGTGATATTATAAAATATCATTGACATATATATAATTCTTCTCCATGACTTATGTGCAATACCAGAAAGACGTGTTTACCATTATATTGATAAACTATACTGTTAAGGGACGTGAAAAAGTAGTTATAAAATTTTGCGTCAGTAACTTAAAATACGAACGCAAAAATTATCGGCGATTAATGATAATCTACCAGTGCGTGTTTATTTACAGCGTTTTGAACCACTAGTTTTTTATACACCTTGCTAGCCCAATAAGTAGATTCAATTCTAAACTAAAATAATCATGTACTATGAGATTCCTCAAGGACAAACAAGTACTCTAACAGAGGCTGTATATGACTGATTTGATAATGTGACAGACTGGACGAATGACTATATATTACTATGAAACATAGTAGGTATTACAAGTTTGACCATTTTTAACAATTGTACATAATGCATAAGATTAGATAAAGCAGCAAACACTAGAAGTATTAAAATCCATGTGTCTGAATAAATACACACTTGTGTTATTAGTTTTATGTACTCAAGCATTTTTTGTTTTGCATCATGCAGGACCAATGCTATGTTAGGATTTTAGGATAGGATAGCGTGCATATAAATATACGTGAACCAACGTCATGTATAAAATACTATTTATTTTAAAATCGCTCTATCCTCTTTGTAAATCAAAGAGGTTCTCTATCCGTTCAAAATTTAAACAGTATTTAAGTATGCAGTACGACTGATGGAAAACTTGACATAATATGATTATGATTTACGTGCGTTGTTAGAATATACTATGTACTTATTGTTAGTACTCACAATATGTTACGTATTATCTCCTTATTAACACCTGAGTTAACATACCTGGGTAGAATACGTGCATTGTGCATGGTGAATTCTCTAATTCAGCTTAAATTAAATAAAGTGTGAACACGACAGAACTGCCACACTGCCAGACCTTTACAGGTTGATAGATGAGCTATTTATTCGCTAGACATTCCAAACATTTCTAAATTTTCTCTATAATTAGTTGTGCCTGCGCACTCACTATTTTTACTAAAATGGATCATAGTGAACTAGGCGGGTCTTTCCAAAGTTTTATTTTCAAATTTATCGAACCAAGAGAACATGCTGCAGCGGTAAAAGTTTTGGAGGACTATTTGTACGTCTCGCTGGAACCATTAGGTTACCAACCTGAATTTGCAGAAGATTGGAATAATCTCTTTTCTACAATGTTGAAAAAAGGTGATAACTTGTCTTACATGGCGGTTGATTCTGAAACTGGAGAGGTAATGCTTAAAATAAATTAGATCTACGTACATTTTAGAACGAGCAATAGCTCCTATAATTTATGCTGATACAAACTTCACAGATTGCTGCAGTGCGCATGGTCGATCTAACCAAGAAAGACGGTCCTCCCGGAGGAGGTGGTTTCCCTGCATTTAAGCACAAATCCAATATTGGAGCTTTTCGCATATGTGAAGAACTCTGCAAAAATGAAGATTTATTTGGGAAACATAACATTACTGAATATGCAGATATGTTTGGTTTGTGTGTAACTGAAAAATATAGACAACGAGGATTAGCCACAGAAATGTACACCCGAGGTTTGAACTTTTTAAAAAATCGAGGGTTCAAAATAGTTAAATGTGGATTTGTGAGTCCGTATAGTCGAAGAACTGGTTATAAGTTTGGGTACACAGAATTTTCTAGGGCCAGATTCGTTGATTTACGAGATTCTGAAGGAAATATCCTGAATCCTAATGTAGATCCTAAGGGATTTATATGCTTCGGAGTGTTTCGCATTTGAATTTAAAATTATAGTTTGAAAAGGTGCAATGGTTCTAACTAAAAATGGGAAATAAACTAATTGTACGAATTTAATCAGCAGAACTTCAACCAGAAATTCAGTTTGCAAGTATTACTTCAGCCTTAATAATTACATAGTTCTAAATAATAGTAAAAAAAAGTTGAACAGATATGCGTACTACTAAAACCCGTGGCGCGTCATCACGCATGATCACCCGTATCTGCCACAGCGATTTTGAAGAGCCACTCCCCGATTTTCTATATCTATTCTTTCGTTATCTTCCCGATGTTGATCTGGAAAAATTTCTGGTAACTGTCCAACATCCCTTAATGCAATTCCATTGTCTAGAGGGATAGGTTGGAGTTGATTAAATTCTTGATTTCCATACTTGGATAGTCGACACCATATAAATGCCCAAACGACAAATACTTGTAGAAGGAGGATAACTACAAGAGCAAAGTTGAACATGTGTTGATAAAAGAAGTTGTCTTGAATTGTTGCAGCTATCTGTATGTCCCCTGATCTTATTTCCGTGACTCTGGTTGAATTATTGATAGGGTCCGTTTCAAACAAATAATGAAGATCCTTGTCAACATGGATAAATCCATTGGCAGGCAGAGTGTCAATGTCGTCAGTCAATCTATTTAAAAACAAGGTTTTCTAGAGAATAGAAGCACGCATAGTATAATATATCTATAATATTTTTATTTGTTTAGGCACTCACGGTTGGTTTTGTCCTGTCAGGTACGCCTCTAACTGGGTTGCATTCCCCAAAACCTTCTGAATGGTTTTAAGATTTCTGAATTTTTTCTGCATTCGCAGCTTTTCAAGAAGTTCAGCCGGCATTGTTACCGATATTCTTATATTGATCAAATTGAAAACTTACAAAAAGTATCGTTTATCTCAAATTAGTCAGCACCCTGGCAAATTAAAACTTGTAAAAAAACAGTTTGTGCGCATATAAAAATTCACGTCAAATGTCCATAGAAGGTGTTTTCATACTGATGTTTTGTTAACCTTTCTACGATGTACCATTTTGTGGAGTTCTGTCTAAAAAACATTACAATTAGTTTTGGGGTATGGAATGGGAATTGAAGGGACGCTAAGATATCTAGCCAACTTCAATAACTTCATAGCTCGATTTCAACATGCATTCCAGGTGCTTGTACCATGAAAGTGGTGCAGTTTGAACATTTGATGGAAAGTGTATTTATTTACATACATGTCATGCCTTAGGTATTGAAAGTCTAAAAATAGGTTCAACGATGAAAGGCACAGTTTTACTTGAGGGATGAGGGGTATTATCTCAGCATTGAACAAAGTACCTTAAAAATATATTTTCTTTTCTTCATTCCTTAAAGTTGGCTTAGCGGATAAAAAGGTAAAATTATTACTTCTCTTCTCTCCTCTCTATGAAGGAAAAAGCTGGTAATTAGCCCGCTGGCCCTAATGTTCGACGGACAAGCTAGAAATGGGTTCTATGTTAATTTAAAGTCTTAGCTAGATTGCTAAAAATGAGTATGTTTGGATGCATTTTTTGGTTTAGTTTTTGGTAGAAATATTTACAATCGAAATTACTTTTTCAGGAAAGTTTAGATTCGAAATAAATAACTTTCTGTAGAACTATATTATTTTGACTGACTAACGTCATTTTATTAGTACGAAATCATCAAATCTGCGATCTTTAACACCGTTTCTTTATGCTGAATCATTAATAAATTCAAATACATAATCTTGGAAATTTCAAATAATTATTAATTTGTAATGCTAATCTCAGATTCATTAAATTTATCAAATTAAATTCATTGAATTTGCTTCATCTTTTAAAATTAAAATCTAGATGTATAACATAGAAATGTACGAAAACGAGATTAATCACGTATAAAACATCATTTTTTCAGAGAACATTATACACTGTTTTAAAACTACACAATTTTCCAAACAGCGCACTACAGGAATGCAGACATTGAACATCAAGCGTCATTGTACAATTGTACACCATATATATCTATACTAATGGTCAGCCGATTATGCGGCGGCTATAATTATTGGTTAATCGGGCTCAGACAAATACAGGCGTTCACAAAACACTAAATAAATTAATGTAGTTCTCTGATTTCTTGGATGCTCCTGTAATATAGCACTGTCACCGTAAGCTTTTAGGCCAGCCAGAAATCTCGTCATATTAGACACTACAATTTTGGATCTTGTACAGCATCTTTAGGATTGCAGGTAAAACCAACAGTTACTGCATATCTCGTTCCTTTGCGAACCCTTTCCGTGTAATGAAGACTTTCGTCACCTGCAGTGTACGCGATAGCACGACCTAGTTTGGTTTAAAAAATAAAATTTAGCTCCTACCTTCTCAAAATAAGTAATATTGAAAATTTCAATAGGCATATATACAAAGTTTTATACCTATTTTACATGAAGAGAACCGTTGAGTACTGATATGTCTTGAATTGTTTCTGAAACGATTATTTTTATACGATTTTTATTTTACGACTGTAAAATTAAGGAACTGATTATCTCAAATAAAACAGATTCATATTAGGTAACTGGATTCTAATTAACCTGATGCACAGCAGGATGCCAATACTCATCACTGTCTTTCTTGGCAAATTTTCGAGTTAATCGCGTCATAAAAAATGGGGCTGCTGCATGAAGTGACCAATAATCAACGACGAAGTAGGATGATATCATTCTCTGCAGCTTTCCTTTTAGGTTTCTGACACGACAATATAAATTCTTACAGTGGCACTTTAAAGCTCTTATAAAGAATTTTAATAATATAAACCTTACTGAAAAATGAGTTGATCGCCATCATGGAATATTTGTTTCGTCGAGTTCAACTTATACAAATCCACAGCGTCACCTTCAAACTGTAATCTACCCAAATGAAAATCAAAAACAGTTGCTGCACCTTCCACCTTCGTTTCTTTGAATACCCGTTGCATGAAATCTTTTAAGGCATAAATTTCCTGAGGGACGAACAAATTATCCACGACAAATCTCCCACACTGTTTTGGTATACACTCTAAAATGATTTATACCATAAAATCAAAATATATCATGAACTGGTTTAAATAAATAAATAAATTTAAATAAATGGTTGATCTACTTGAAAAGGGTTTAACTGCAGCTTCGTGAATTGGTGAGCACTTCGTCTTCATGGCTTTACCATTAATTTCTTCGTCAAAGTTTGCAAATGACTGTTCATTCTTTTTTCCAGAGTTATACCAAACAATTACTAGAAGTCCAAAAACTAATATACCTCGAGACCAAAGCCGTTGCTTTGAAAATCGAGGCATGGGTCCAAATTTAGGTGGAGGAGCTAAATCTCTATTTAAAAAATGCAGAAATGAGAGCATGGAAAAATTACTGACACTTGTGTTGTATTAATTGTGAATTTAACTTTTAAAACTTACTCTTCTACCACTTTTCCAGACTTTTTCTTACTTGGAGATCCACTAGTATCACTACTAGCTTCAGCTCCATGCTTTTCTGCAGAAGTTGACTTGCTAACTTCATCTCCTCCACCACGTCGTCTTGTTACTTCACTTGACATGTTTGAAAGTTATAACTGAATTTCAAATGTTTTTACTCCAATAATAGCTGGTTCTTGTGCTTCAATCAAGGTTGTCACCGTCTGAGGAAAGTATAGCTTTCCTATTTTGAATACTTACATAAATTTTAGAAAGCCACAGCTACTTCTTGACCAATGTAATAAACGTAACTAGGGTGGTGAACATTTGAACTAATTCACCAACACTCACCAACTAATTTATTTAACAAACTTGGATAACAATGATGTGAGCAAAGCAAACCAGAGCTAGAAATGACAACAGGGTTTTTAGTGTATTGTAATGCACTATTTACACATTATAGACAAGATCCTAAAATCCCTCCCTACATTCTGAGGAGTAAACTTCACCCCAAGCCGAGCCGTATCTGGTCCTATAGTTCTGCCTGGATGATGTCGTCTTCATGTATTTTCATGGTTGTTGATGTTGTTACAGATGCTAATTTAGCATTGCTAAATACATGTTGTTGTTTGCGGGTGCTATTATACTTCTTAAACCAGGACAGAGATCATTATGGATATAAATGGATATCTCGTCTGTGTTGACAAACCAGATAATGTCAATTCGAATCTTTTAGGATACTAGGAACTACTTTGAGATAAAATCTGCATTATTAAAACTTGTTCAGATTACAGCTCAACAATTTTCTCGTACAGAGCCGTAAAGCGTCTCTTCAAATCGAATTCTCTGCTTATATTATTCATATTGATTTTTTCAATCCCTTTTTTCGAGTTACTATTTGCATGAGAAAAGTATTTTAAAAAAATCATTTTATTATGACTTCCATATACCCTGGTAAATCATTTGTATAATGTATTTATGTAAACGAGTATCATCCTTGGTTGTCTGAAATGATAAATAATTGTGGATTTTTAATAGATAGGTTACATTCTTTTATCGATTATCAATCAATTAAACGTAGGCGGTAGGCATACACAGCTTTTATGCTTGTATGTTTCGAAAATTGTCTGTATAATTATAAGAAATCTGTAAAATGTCTTTGAGATTGAATCTCTAAGATGTATAAAAATGCAGAAACATCGTCAGGTTTGAGATTTGATTTATAGGATGGTTGGTATACATTGTAAAAAAAGTTTCAGAACTGAATAATTTAAGCAAGTTGACAAGTCTATTGTGATTGCAGGCTTTCAGAGCAATAAATTGCTTGTAGGCTCAGGAATATTTTATCGTTTTACAGATACGCAAATACTTAATATTGAGTCCAGAATCGACATTCGGCCTATTTATATTAAATGGACAAATCAACTGAGGTCAATTGCCGATGAAATGTTACTACCATTATCTCATTATCAGACGGGAATGCTAAGGAAGACCTGATTTGGACCGGCAGTGTAGTAGAGAAGAAGAGATTGCATCTTCATAATTAGAATGCATAATTACGCTCTGATGAAAATTACTAATTGCAGTTTGCAAATCCTTAATGCATTTAGTCCTCAAATGCAATTCACTCAGACAAAAGATCGAATATACTTTTTGGCAATGCAATTATTGTGCATTGACTTTTTAGTATTAGCGAATACACGTCAATTTGGATTTGCAATTAGTAATTGTTCAAACTCGAAAGAGATTTCTGACTTACGGTATGTGTAGGAAGTAGAAGTAAAATTTTTGAGTGCCGTTAATTCAAGTCGTAAGAGATGGGCAAAAAATGATTTTATTTCTGAATTTGTCGTATCATAGTCTATATGAAATGTCATTTAAATATGCCCCAACACGAACAAGCTGGAGAATCGGTTCGACTTAAGCCGAAAAAATGTCCGATTTCCAGTAGTCCTTTCGTCACAGTGAGATTATGCAGGTTTTACACAAAAGTAGCGCATGTATTATAAAAGTTCTTGCGTTCATAATACTGAGCCACTATCATGTTTCAAATTGTTCACTTCATAAAAATTATCCACTACGATCCCTATGGAGTGTAGCAGGAAACATCGAGGAAGTCTAAAAATTAGGTGATTTGCAGTTCACAAGAGGGCCATATAAGGGGTAAATGGCAAATAATGAAATACCAATTTTAAATAGTCATAACTAAGGAGTAATTTGGTTACTCTAAAGGCAACCATACATATCATCTAATCAAAAAGAATTCTTTATAAAGTTTATGGAAATATTCAAAATCAAAAATTGCACTGAAACAGTTTTGGTCAAAATTCGAATTCTTTTGTTTGCCGTGTATAAGCCAAAGTTCAAAGTAGAAATTTGACTTCGAGCATTTATTTTGTAGTTTAAGATGCTTAGTAAGATACAAACCAATTCACATGAAGTTCTGCTTTTGTTTAAAAAATATCAACTGCTTCTTATTTAACATAATTATTTTGACTGGAATAAACGGTTTAAAAATTTATTTTTGAATTGCCGTAAAGAAGGACAAGGGGGGCATTCTTGAGATGATGCAAGTTATGATTTGGTAGTGCACACGATGCTGATTCTAAATATCATAGCAAAAATTTGTTGTTTTCGACGGCTTAGTTGCAAGGCGTCGTTGAAAATTTTACTCCTACTTCGTACACAAACCTTATTTGTATAAGTTGGAGTAATTGTCATTTCATTAAATTACTTAGCTCGAGGAACCATGTAATGGCAGTCCTACATCTTACATCATTCAAATTATCTAGTAAGCATATACTTAATGAATGCACACCGACCACCGACCAACAGACTAAAAGTCCCGGTGTGCTGTTAAGATTCATTATAGGCAAGCTGCATTCACTTTAAGCATCATCATAAACTAAAAACGAAAAAGTGAACAAAGATTTCTAAAGCATTTCATAATTGTTGACGTGGTTCTGACTGAGTGCCTACTTCATACGTCAATTAACTAATTGGAGTGGATACTACGCCAATGAGAAACAAGTCATGCGAATGTCATGTTACACAAAGCATCTTTCTTCAATAAATTTTTAAATATGTTCTAATCACGCATAGCTGCGCTACCTTAAATAAGATGCACGGCTTGCACAGGTGCTTTGACAGACACAGATTGGAGTTGATGATTTACTTTTTAGAGAAAGCCAAATGCAATTAAATTGCCAAGTCAGCATCTTCAGCATCTTTAATTACATAGAGGAAAGATGAATTGGACGTAATTAAAATCATTTGCTTGACAGCACAAGGAATTTCCCTTTATTCGGTCTCCATCAAATCTCTAGGGTCGTTACAAAATTTCCTTTAGCTTAACTTCGAAATCCCATTCAATCTTAGTCTCTTCCATCTCAACGCGCCCCTGTCAACATCAAAGTGCAGTTTGTTCTCTGCCTGGAGCTAGTTTTGGTTAGAATACATCCGGATATACTAGAGTGTGTATTTAAAGCATGCATATTTTATGCATGACATCAGACGAAAAACTGAACTAGTTTAAAGATGGTATTTAACGATTAAGTTAGCTCTCCTTTGGCTGATGGATATGGACTAAAAATGGCAAATGAAAAGAGATTGCAGTAAATAATGTCACATGAAACAAAAACTTAAAGAACAATCCAAATTTGTACTTCCAGATGCGGATTTTCATCTACGTGAAGTACGCGTGGGATGGAAGTTTGCGAAATTTTCTCTACCAAAAATGCAAAGTATCATCGTGCTGTACATCACTGTCTTACATCCAGCCAGATATGCAATTTTAATGACTTAAAGTGAATGCACACTTGATTACTGACATATAAATTGCATATTACTCAAGATTAATGACTAGGTTGATGAGAGTATTGTTATTGAGGACATTAACAGCATAATATAACTGCAAGAGCAACAGCATAATGCACATTTTGAAGTTTTTAATAGTTTTATGCATATTTTAATACATTTATATGCTTGTAAAACAAAAACTAGTCCATACAACTCATACAGAGATATCTAATAGATTCGTAAGTAATCGTTTTTCTCGGCAGTGTGCACCTTTTAAGTACAAAACATTTTTAGTGGAAGTGTGAATCAAATAGCGCAGCAAGGAAAGTGGAATTCTGGCCGTGTTCCGGCGCTCGTCTCTTCACGTCTTTGAAATCTAATTTCACCAATAAGAATTGATTGGCCGGAGCCCCCATGGCCAATCCATGCATGGACTCACCAAATTATCTCGCATTGCATTAACTAAATCTTTCAAACAAAAGTATTTTGAAGTACATTGAATTTTGAGGGTAAACTTTTACTAATGGCATTACAGCAGACAATAACACAACTGAAGATTACACAAAGGCACAAGCCTGGCACATAAACAAGAATAATTATTGTGTAAAATTTTTAAAATGAAAGCCCAATGAGCTCCCAACAAAACAAGCAAAATGTACGCATAGATAATTATTTAAATTCATTCGAATCCTTTTTTGTATACATCATGGAGCATTATCTTCTTTTTATTTATTCCTCCATGGGTTTAAAAGAAACAGGTTTGAGAATTGGTGATGTTGCTAGTGTTGCGACCGGAGCGGAGCCCGACTTATATATTCTTGCACTTTTCTTTCTTCTGGTTTGATTTCTTTCTTGACTCTTTAATTCTTATAACTAGTCGAAGATTTATGGGTCGAAGAAAGTGCAAAACTAAAGTACGCAAGGGATCATACATACGGAACACGCAGTAAACGTTTCAATATCTGCATCCTGCATCAGTAGACACTTTTTATAAAATGATCTGTATAAAATAAATAAATGCACAGTTAACACGAAACAGCGGGAAAATGGTACACATTGTCCAAAAGTTAATATAAAATGTCAAAACTTCTTTAAATATAAAATGTTAGGAATATGTACTCCTCTCTTCTGCTTTTATACTTGACCCTGAAAATTGCGTTTGTTGCACTCACAAACAATCTCAATGGCAAAACAACAACATTTTGTGTAATTGATTTTGGCTCCGTTAATCTGTTTATACAACGGCAACGTACTTCTGAGTTCATTAATGGGCATTTAATTATAAATAAAACAATAGATCTATTCCATCGATACTCAGTCAGTGGTAGGGACTTTCTTCTTGATTTATGTCGACTTTCAAATCCATATTTTTAAAATGAGGGTTAGGTAGTTCTCATTGCATATTGCATGGCAAATACAATTATCAGCATGAAGTACGACTACATGTCAATGTAGCACCAATTGTGGGGTATTCTGTAAATAGAAAAAAAAGTTGCGCTGTATGAATGACCACAAGTTCAACAACAGCTACTCTTCGAGTTTCAAGGTGATAAAAGCAGTAAGATCTGCACATTAGAAAGATGAATATAGAGGAAAGCAAATTGCATCTGACAAAATCTAAATCGTGCAAAAATCATGCAAACTTTTGTCATTTTTACGAATTGTTGATTTTTTTATATCACGACCAAAGACTCAGAGAATGCAAATTCAGATCATGAATCCAGGCAGGTGGTGCAGACTCTTAATACGTGCAACCAACACTTAAAAACACTTGAAGTGTTTCCCATAATATGCAACCTAAAACTCAATCTTGCTGACTTCCTAATGGTATTATTGGTAGTTGTACGTTGTACACATGCTTTCTTGATTAGCTTGTGGTCTGGTTTTGTTAGTGCTATCCACCACTTAAAAAACCACAAAAACTTACGTTAGTCTGTACTCAAATTAAATAAACTAAAATACACATGTTATTTTCGTGCTGGGTAACAAGCTAATAAAAGAGTAAGTAAAAAGGTAGTAAAGATTTGATACATTCTTTTTAGTAGCGATTCTCCTACACGATTGCAATGTTTGTCCATCCGCTGTTACGAATTGGTTTCTTTCTACACATTATGTGTTAAACACATACCCGTTTATGCAACCCTAAAATTCTGTGCTGCACTAAATTTATGATATTTGTTTCTCCTAAGAATATATATAATAATTTTATTTCGATTGATGCCACTATTTATATATACTGCTAGAATATTTGAGTATTTTATTAAATTGTTATGGACTAATAATGTATACACTTCGCTACTACTATATATATCTTTACAAAGGGCTGGATTATTCTTTAGATTTACCTCACAAGTTTGTAGCGCAAAAAAAGTTTTTTTCTTATCATTTTTGTCCTTCTCCAATCCTGTTATTTTAGTATCAACCTGGCGTCGTCTTGAAGTCATCCTTCTCATCGTTAAACTACTAAATTTTATTTACAACCCTCTTTTGGGACAGGTTAGAAACGATGATCAAGGTTATAAAAACATTTATATGCATTTCTCCCTCAGCTTGAAATTGCTTTACATCTACATAGTATACGTACATGTACATACCTTCATGTTTTAATTCGACTGTAAAATTTATTTGTACCATCAACACCATTCTTGAACTCGACTTCAGAGTCTCTCTTGCATTACAGTATTTAGAATTTAGAATCCTTATGTACAGGATAACATTTGCACTATGGAATTTCTGTACACTTATGGTTAGTTTATTTTATGCATACTATATCCATGAGAAAGGTTCAGAACTGTTCATGAAACTCATGTTTTCGGTTCTCGTATTTTAACTTACCATGCTAGCCAGGCACACCGAACCAAATACATTTCACATTTCAGAAAAACTTTTATTTTAAAATAAATTTTATCACAGTCAATTTGTATTATATGTACATTTTTCGAAACTCAAACCTTCGTACTTAATCATGTGACGAGGAAATACATCTCACATAGAATATAGATAGATGACGAAATTGAGCAAAAACAGGCTATAAATCTACCACAGTGTTTCTCACTTCAGCTAATTACGGCGTTACATATAAAACAGCATCCATTGCAAATTGCATTCCTCCCTTAAACATTAAAACTCTTTCATTCTATAACGCAAAAGTTCTAACGCTAAGTTAGGTAGACTTAATTTGCTCATTATGACCCTTCCAGCAAATGGCAGCAAGATTAGAAACGTCAGCAAAACAAAGAACTCCAGTCAAGCTGAACAAAAGTCATGCTATGGCTATCGGGCTATCCACTTTGTTAAAAACGCAAAGGAAAGAAGGCACACTGTCCTCCCGCTCGAGAAAGGAGATATCTAAACTTTTAAGTAAAGTAACATAATAAGGGATGCACTAGTCTGGAAAAAACTGTTAAAACAGCTGTTTCCATTTCCTTTTGAATGTAGGCCATATCCTCCAAGAAACTGCCTATATTTTCTCATCTTTTTTACGTTTCGGGTGAGCTGGAGGAAAAAAGCAGATGAAATGAATAAGTAGGAGAGCATGTAGAATGAGAATGTGAATCTAGTCTGAATTCTGAATACACACACAGTCAAGTCAACGGATGCTCACTTCCATTCTATTAAGCATGCAAAAGCGGTGAGATTTTTACCAAATCATTTCCAGGGAACCTCTTCCTTTTCCTTATTATCTGCGTAGTGTGCACTCGCAGAAAAGAAAGAAATGAAAGATTTCTTACGAAAAGTAGAGAGAAAGTTTGAACAGGAAATTGTCCAGTTGAGTTGGATAAAAGTATATTTGTGTCTTCTCAACTTCCCTCCCTCTGCCTACCTCAACTGAAAACGGCTTTTTGCATAAAAAAATCTTAAAGGAAAGCTTGCACAATATGCATGTATGCATATTCCACACAACTAATCAGTATAACCTCTACATATTTACGTCTGTGCGCTTCGCTCTAGTTGCTTCATTTATATGTATGTATCTGCTATCTAGAGTTTTTATGCATAGCACAATTACTTCAACAAATTGTTACGAGCCATTTCATACATCAGCATTTACTAAAATTATATGCATTCTTAGAAAAGATGGACGAAGGTTGATACATAGCCGCTTCTCACAGTATATATATGTACATTTTTGCTTGATACCGACCAACATTACACTAGTTTACAGTTTACATGCAGATTGTAAGTCTGCAACTGGGACTGACTTTTTGTCGAATGAGCGTTGTTGAAAGGATGATAAGGTAGGTGCCTACCCGTGAACTGCTGCGTTGAGTGGCTATCTATAAAAAAAACTACAAAAAGAGGCTCAACAAAGCTCACTCAGCAGCTTATGTACTTTTAAGTTTGTCTTCGTAAGTAAGCACTATATTATACAAACATATATATGCACTCAAGTAGGAAAAGCTGCATATAAAGTTGGAGATTTTCTCTCCTAAGCTATTTATAGTTAATCCAGAAGAGAAAAGCCACTACAAATCTGCAACCTACCACAACTCACTGGAATTCGGGGCGGTGAAAGTCTCACTCACTGCCTCCATATCCGTCCTCTTGGGTGCTTTGCAAAGATCCCTTTCCTCATCTTCCCTCTTAAGTTTTATTTAGCAAAGAAAAAGTGGTAAGAGTGCAAGAAAGTGAATGTTGAGTTCGACTCAATGGGAACAAAAAACCGTGAAAGTGGTGGAGTGAGTGAGTGTGCGAGCTAAAGGGTTGGAACGTATAGGAGAAAATTCTTTATTTCTACATTTCCAACTAGGAGCACTTTTCCTTGTTGGTGACATGGAGGAGGGATGACAAAACTTACAATGACTTACTGTTTCTGAGAATTATGTCCGATGGGGTACATAATGAACGCAAATGCTTGCTCAAAAGAGAAAAGTCAGTTTTTCTTTAGCATTTTTTACTTAGCTTTTCCAGCGAATAATAAGATGGTTTTTATTGAATTGCAAATTTCCACTGTCTCCGAACAAATATGCTGCGTAAGAAAGCAGGATGTTTCCAACGTTTGACCAGCTTTTTACGAGTTGGAATACGAGAACATAGTCGAATTTTAAACTGGGTGGTATGTCAGACCCCTTTTTGAGCACAGGTCATTGATCAAAGCGTACTCCCAGGTTGCCTTTTACATTGAGATATGGTACGATTCTTTGAATTTCATTGTGTTTAAAGTAGTCGTTGAGTTGTAGCTGTAGGTAGGTTGAGAATTTCTATGCATAATGTATGTATTATGTATTGCTGTACGCCAACCTTATGGAAGTGGACCGGGACCATATGCATGTGTACCAAATTGTTACGCAAATGAGAGAAATTTATGAAACTCAGGTTCATGCTTGAAAGTTGCACTGATAGCGAAGTTGGATAAAAATTTGTAATGAATTTGCAAAGGTTTTCTCCGGGTCAGACGAGACCATAAATTTGCATTAGCTAAATTTATAAGATACGAAGTAGTAGCATTCGGTTTTTAATAAACTCTTAATTCCCAGCGGGAAACCGTTAATGAATATTTTAATTAGCTATATATATATTCATATCCATATCTTAGCCTAGTATATCTGTTTATATCATTGGTAGGTAAAAAAATTGTGTTTTCAAACTTTGGTCACGGTCACTGCACAGAGGCTCTAAAGTTTACATAAATTTAACGTACGGTACAGGGATCTTTACATGCATAACAGCCGTTGCAAGTTGCAAGTCACATTAAAATCACTACATATATGTCATGAAGTTTTCAAACTCTGGCTTCTCAGTCGGTTCCGTCAATTCGCCTTCAACTATTGATAACGAGATTCCAATCTGCGTCATTTCCACTATTTAGCTTTTCAGCCTTGTGGCATGACCATTCGTCAAAATCCTTGTACTCTGGAAAGCTATACGACTAAGAAGTGGCTTGTTGATTTCCAAGAAAGTTCAAATCCCTCCAAAGCCCTGTAGGTACGTACAAAATTTGTTTGGACAGCGTAGAAATAACTATACTTTTAGCTCTAGTTTCATGATTCATGATAATGCAGCCTTTTTCTTTCAACCAAATAGAAAATCTAATGCATATGTTTAAAAGGAATTCTTCATACGCTACTCACAAAAGCAGGGAGGGAAAGTATTAGAAATGGAAAGGTGAAGAGATTTTTCGTCCACCGGAAGCAGGGAGGAAGCAGCAGCTTTCTCAAGCACTTGTTTCAGTTTCCTCCGAGCCGAAAAGGAAACCGTGTTCGCATTATACGTAACATTTCTTCTAACAAAGGCGAATGAAATGTATAAGCCTTTAAACCACTCACATGCAACCTGCCCCGAATCTAATGTGGAGTGATCTGTTCACAGAGGGTGAAGTCATGACTTAAGTCTGGTCTACACCAAATCAAGAAGGCTTTTTCGATCCATAGTCAGTTTTGACCATGTTTGCTTCATTTCCTTTGTATTGTCAAAAGCCACGCCGAAAAGGCTTCGCTTCATGTTTTCTTCATAGCCCTGCTTTCCCCTAGGCATAGGTCAGGATGGAACATCGTACTAGTTACATGAGCCTGCTTTCCCCCCATTATTGAATATTACCAATAATGCTTCCTTCTTCTCATGTACTACATGCTCTACTTTGTTGTCTTATGTAACAAAGAGAATAAAATCACTCGACCGAGTAACATCTTTGCCTCAAGTTACAATTCTCCCACAGCTCATACTTTAAATCGAAGTAAACTAATACTCATGCTTATTGGAGTTGTTGGACAAGTCACTTTTCCGAGTGTCCACATTGCAAATGCACTTTTCTTCCAGTTTGCTTTCCTCACTTGAAAAACATGTTTGTTCGCACTTTAGTATCGGCATTTGGAATACAAATACAGCTACTATGCCATTGCAGCAGTGCTCTGCACACATTCTTTAAAAGGAGTAAGTTCATGAGTGGTACAAACTCTCTCAAGCCAAATGCGATCGGTCGACAGCAGAGAAGGAAAATACATAGGACAAGCAAAGAGAGCTCTCGAAAAGCAGAAGAAAAAGCTGTTTGGCTTTGCTAGGCTTGTTTGACAGCGTCAAAAGCAGTTGGAGGAGAAGCCTACCACAACATTTACAATCATTTCATCGCTTCTACTACATCCACACAAGACGGGCTCCTCTTCCTTTTCCCAAATATATACTACTTCTCATCCTGGGTACTCACTCACTCTTCTCTGCGAAGAACTCGACGAAAAACTAGGCAAGAATCTCTCGTTGTTTTTGTAACACACTGAAAATGAGATTTTTCTTTTACAAGTCTGTTGGAGTGTTTGGACTTAGGAGCTGAAGAGTTATATCCTGTTGCTATACTGCACAACGAAGTCATTAATTCTCTGGACGGGGACTGGCTAGTAGATACAGTTTTTCAGTCAGAGTTCTTCCATCTTTGTCTAAGAGTTCAAGTTTTGTGGATGCTGTATATAGGAGAGCATTAAGCGAGAATGTTGTTTCATTTCATTTATTCGATTATTACTTTGTACGAGATCTGATTATCCTTTGTGTCCATTTTTAGGAATAAGAGAAAAGCATGATAGAAATGTGAGAAGAATAGTACGAATTGTTGTTTACCCTTGTTCTCGGCGAGTAATTCATTTTTGATCTTTACCAAATAGTCGAGGCGAACTTTGCCCATATGCTAGGATTCATTTGTGCCATGTGTGCTAGCCCTAATCCATTCAAAGATATTGAATACAATGAATTACATATGTTTTATGGAAATTCCTCATTTTCTCTTCCATGTCCATCATTGATTTGTTTTCTGTGGTAAAACAGGAATTTCCCTGTAAGCTTTATGAACCAGAGACCTTGAAGGGTTCGAGAGCCTATTTTGTAATAGATTAATTAGCTGATACAAAGTCATTGCTTGCTAAGTGGGGCAACGTAAGTAAGGCGCAACAAGAATTAGAAACAGGTGAATTGACTTGAACAACGAAAGAGAACTGTTTGATAAGGAATTCCCTGAGTCACTAGTGATAAACAAACAATCGTTATATTCGAACAATAATAATTAATACTCACTATCAATTAAACCAAAGTAGTGAATTTCAACATATGTGAGTGGCAGGTGAGAAGCGAGAATACCTCATTTGAAAAAACAACCGCCTGTAAAGGTAAGCTTTTATAGTAAGAACTTTAAGTGTATTAGGTAATATCATGAAAATTTACTAAGCTATTACTTTTTATCAAAAAGCATGGTAAAAAATTACTGGATAAGTATACTTTTAAAGTAGTATGGATTCATAATTTCAGACTTAGGTATCCTGATGGTATGATATTATATAGTGCATGGAATAACACCATAAATTTCAGGAGACTATGCAACTAAATATTATAATGTATATCGCTATGCTCTTAATATGACATGGATAGGATGTAATTATGAGAATCATAGATTACAGAGCATCATGTTTGCCCAGAAATTCAATTGCCCCACACCAAGTGCAACTAATATCTCCCTTAAAAAGTTTCCCCACTATCGCATTACACCGCAATTCATCTGATATATGAAGTGATATAAAATCTATTAGATTAATGTCTCAACTTATCACAATTACCCTATACTCCCTCATGATATGAATGAATAGAAACAGGAAAAGATTTCAGCATCCTTTTGTTCATATAAATACTGTAAAAATATAGATTCCCTACATGAGATGAGATTCCATTAAAGACATTTTTGGCTGAGTCGACTATTTTAAACGGGAATGAGGCTTCCAGCAAAGATTTTTTTGTATTAACTTTACTTGGCTGAAATAAAACGCAGCAAAATGGATGCACTACTGCCTGGATAAAAAAAATTCCCCACTTGTCTGCTTTGTCTTTCCTCTGAAAATACACTCCCACTGTCATTGCTGTCACATAAAGTCAGTGCCGCTTTCAACCAAAAGAATAAAAGGACACACACAACTCCCATGCATAAGTTACAGCGACGGAAACTTTGAACTTCATCATTATCATCATCATCTCCTACATCCATAGGGAATTTTAAAGAATGTATAATGATACACATTGCTATTTTCATTAAGGGTTGGAAAGAGACAAAAATAAAATATTCGTAATAAATTTACTGATTTATCTACAGTTGAGTGAATTTGAATCCATGCACTTTTGTAAAAGTAGGGAAATCAAAGCCAAAAATAGGACAAGAGATTATCATGACCATGGTTAACCAAAAACAGTGTGTCATAATTGAGTTTCTCTTTTTATAAGTCTAAAAGCAAGAAGAAAACAGATTCCCATCCGAAACAGGCCGTTTGCTAGAAAACACAGAAAAAGTTATTCATATACAACCAGAGAATGGTCTCGTCGGACATTTCCATTGACAAAAAATTATCCTTAAGACTGAGGCATTGTGTGTAGTTCAGTCTTTATAGAAAACCGTAGCACTTTGAGAAACAGAGATAAGGCACATTTACGCTGACAACCACGACCATACCAAAGAAGAAGCTCACCAAGGCATCACACCACAGCAGTCTTTTCCCATTTGTGTCATTTCATATGGCAATGCATGAAATAGGGAGCAGAGAGCCAGAAAGCACCATGATGATCATGCTGATGCCGATTGCAATTTCTCATCCGCTCCACTATAGGTCTCATCCTAGGGACAACAAAAGCTCTGTAATTTTACTGTTCATACAAGAACATTATCAAGAAGAGTCATTTTCTTAAGGCCTTGTGTACACGGCAAAATATAATAGTAGACGAGAAGTGAATAGCCTAAAGCTCTGAATCTACATAGAGCTCACATATAATGTACTTCCTTTGCTCTTGGATAGAACGGGGCACATAAAATAATGCATTTACCATTCTTCAATTTACTCCTTTGTTGGGGACTCATGCATGCATTCTTAGAGTAATGAAGAGACCGGCAAATTTTCAGCTTCCAGATGATTTTTGCTCTAAGCCATGTTTTCATCATGACTTACTTGTTTAATGTTTCTCCTACCGCAATAAAATGTACACACATAGCATTCCCCTCTAAGCATTTATGAAAGGAATATGCAGAAAATACAATAAGAACTTTTGCATACTTTCAGCTATAAGCGCTTGTATAGTTATTCACAATTCGATAATATGGAATGATGACATGAAGAGTTTCTTCTGGAGGGAAAGTTAGCTAGTATATTTTGCTTCTTTTGGATCTCCCGATAGGGTAACTTGAAACTAGAAAAGCGTGGAAGATTTCTTTCCCCTTGCCTTCATTTATTACATCACCTAATTTTCATATTGTACAAGAGTAAATACACAGGGAACATGAAAAGTAATGCCATTAGGCCTATTTCGTTAACTAATGTAATCCGTATGCGAAAATATTGGAGTGTAGAAAAGAAGAGATTACTCTTCCGGTTGTGTATACGGTAATTCAGAAGATGCAAGAAAGAGAGCCAAAATGCAATGTGATTTTGAGCATAAGAGATGCTTAGGGATTTGATAAAAAGACTACATTCCACTGATAACACCAGGCCATGAGACTGTGCTTTACGTGATGTAATTCAAATAAGAAACTTTCGTTTCAAGCACTTTAACTATATTTGTTTGTAGTCTTTGTTGTAAAAAAATGGTAAATGTTATAAGGCATTCTCCTTCCAAGAAAATGGATAATGATGTTCAGTATTGTTTGATAAAATGCGTCACATTTGTTGTGACACTAGTTTACTCATTGCACATATAACCCTCTTGTAAAAGAAGACACAAGTAAAAGGAGCAAGATTCGTTTCGTAATGATGATCATATAGGGTGCATTATTGATATCGATACGGTAATTGTGATAACGAAATAATGAACTGATGCAATCTCTTCATGAGAAAGGCTTTCCCTCAAGTACCCAATACCAATACAAGGAGTAGTAATGTAGCTTATGCAACTGTATCATATCTTTTCTCTTGTAATAAGCTTAGGATGAAACTTCCCTTTTTAGAGTGAAAAATAAGTAGGCATCCAGGCCATCAATTTTTATGTAATACTAGTTTATGCTTTTCCTACAAAAATTTACTTACACATGGCAAGGCAGTTGACAGTTGGAGAGTCATTCTGTTCCAGGCTTTCCAAATCACTGCGCCAATGACATAGTCCACTTTCCCTCAAGACTCAGGGCTGTCAGTTGCAAGATGGAGATCCCCCTTTCCAAAATTCCCTGTAGAAACAAAAGACAGACAAGGTTAGCTTGGGTTTTCCTTTTGTATAAAAAATCAATTGAGTGAATCCAACAGTTTGGAAGTTACTGAGCTATTAAATCAATGGGCCTGTTTTCCCTTGATAAAGGTTAATAAATTTTCTTTCATCGAAGTTTTGTATGCCACGCTACAGAAAATAAAAATATCTATATAGGTACGTTACAGCGTTACATCTTCTTTGTGTCAACGCACGAACCAAGATTCCATGAATTGAATTTAGTTCAAACAAAATGTTCTTAAAGTAAATTCACTCACCCGTTGACAATACGGCGAGTGAAATTGAAAAAGGAAAATTGTGAGGAATGTTATATTATCATGCAGTTTTAAGTCAGTCTGTCTGGACTGGAAGCCATGTGACAGTCGATTGACAGAAATCCTCTTAGTATTCGCAGACAACTTGTATAAAAGAAAACGAGTATACAATAGTAGTTAGTTTAGTTCTCATAAACACTAATAGTAATAGTCATAGTAAGTACATAATAGTGTGCTCTGGGAGCAATAGTAAGCAATGTATATATTTATAGTAGCAACGTTAAATTCCATGTGACGTCTGTGGTACTTACTAGCTGAGTGTTACGCTTTTTCATTGTCATGAACTCCTAGTCAAGTGGCACCATTGAACGTTATGTTATGAAAAATGACAGAGACTGAGACAACCCGATTTCTATTATGAATCTGCTGGAATTATTTGCAGAGGTTGCAGGTAGATGCTTGCCTTTTGGCTTTTGAAGTTGCGCTTTGGACCAAAATGAATCAAGACAGTGACTGCATCCTCTCACTTACTTGCTTTCAAGTTTGCGCAATAAAGAATAATATCTAATTTACTATTCATGCGATTTACTATTTAAACTCAGTTTTGCTCATTTGCCACCACTTCTATTTTTCAATAACAACTGTGCATGTCAAGCTTAGAAACTTGTGTAAATGTGAGAAGGTTCTGTATTGATACAAACTTGCGTTTTATGAATATCACCATTATTTAAATCCAAATAAAGGCTTTTCCCATTTTCAATGATGTCTGCACTGTTTGTTAGAAAATTGGATTTTTGATCCCTCAGCCTCATTTATCTACATTGGATATAGTGTAATGATTTACTTTGACATTTTGATGCGAATTCCTGAGAATCCGATCTTATTGTAGTTTGTTCTTTGTATTTTTTCAATATTCATCATTCAAGTTCAATTGAACAAGTCTGTAATAAAGTTTTATTTATTGCATATTCGTAGGAATTTTGTTTTAAACAACAGACTGAGCATTGATTTTAATCCTCTTCTTTCAGAAGTTGTTTGCATCAATACGATACAAAAGCGAAGATGATATCATTAAAACCTCACACTTTAGGTAATCGCTGTAGAGTGCAAGTGCAGACCATCTTTTTTCTATTTGTTTCACTCTCTCACAGCGTGAAACTAAAGACAATAGTAAAAAAAAACATGCTCATTGTCAAATACCAATCCAACTTCTAATTGTTCTTTTGATCACATACTTTATAATAAGTTGTGGCAAATGAAAACAAAAAAGTTTATTGGTTTTGGCATGAATGTAGACCCATGTCTCATTTTATTTTTTACATATCACTCAGCTGCAGCAACTTTCAGATAAAGCGCATTATTTGGTTCAAACTGTTGATAAGTAGCTAGTTATTTAATAATCGCAGTAATTATCATATTAACGTAAAAATTAAATCGCACACTAATTGTGAT
>JAHZNA010004784.1:0-23571 GCA_027743935.1 Sinodicranocentrus sp. ZH6 | reverse complement strand
TGCGGGATATTATGTTGTAGGAAAAGTACATGTTCGATACATACACGTTTTTTTTATTACAAAGCTAAAATATTCCAACCATATAATTTCTTACAACAGCACAACACCATCACGCTATATCCCTACATATTATAGGGAGAGAGTCAAAACAAGACTTTTTGCATGGAGGGAAAAATCTGAAAATTGTACATTTCTCATTACCTCAAACACATGTGTATACACAAGTTATAACACTCGACAAAAATGGTCTGAGAGAGAGGGGGAGAAATACCAAGCGTGTTATTTTAGCTTTCCATCTCTCTAGCAATCAGCTCAGCCCAAGGCATGCACAAATGGTTTTGACAAAATTAATCCATCTGATCGACAATGTGTACATATGCACATTCCTACACATAATGCATGTATCCCTAGCTGATATAACATGCACATTTGGGGGATTTCTAGATCCCGTTCTAGTATCTTGGCTCACTTTGGTTCCTCTCTTGGATTCTTTATATGTTATTGCTGGACTTATTCGCTGACTGGATAATTAGAGTCTTGTACGAATAAAACCTATACATATGTCTTGATATATCCAGTGTGTAAAAAATGGAAAGGAATGTGGTGTGTACACATAGCTCAGTCAGTCAGTCAGTAGTCATTCCAATTCTTACGATATCTCTGAATTCTTGTCAGACCATTTTCTCTTCCCTTCTTCTTCTCTCCTCTCTGCCATGCACTACCAGTCGAGTGTTGTCGATTCAATGGAGTTACCCCCACCAAAAAAACTTCATGTACACGACTGATTTTCTTTTCTCAGCTTAGGATTAGAGAAGCACATTAGATTCCATGTGACGGTATTTGTACATGTGTATGTCTACTGCTCCAAATACAACAGCCTATTATCAGAAACACATTAGATTTACAGCTATTTCGATCCCCTCTAAAAATATTTTTCCCTTTGGCAAAAAAAACAAGAGTATATAAGTCGGTGAAAAGGGAAACCCAAAGGGAAAAAAATTATCCCATGTCCGAGCCAAAGTCACAGTCAATTTTTGGCAGGTACATTAAATAGTTATCTAGAAAAATCATCTAAATTCTATTCCAAATTACTGCTGCCCTTGCGATTACTCAGTGGAGTAGGGGAAAAGCTTCTTTTCCCCAAATGGAAAGGTACCTACAAGCTGAGCAACGACTTTGTGAAAGGCGATGAGCTCAACAAATAGGAGTTTATGAGCGTTTCAAACATAAATCAATTTTCCGCCTGACCCGCAAAAGTTCACTTTTGTGTGTTTACGAAAAAAAAATTGTCAAATATGAAATTGTGTATACAAACATGAACCTCTAGTACACAAAAAACACGTGATATGGAATTACCTCGAAATACATTATCCTACCGTCTGTAGGCCACCTCAATAAAAACATAATTACTTTAAGATAAGAACCACTCAACAATATTGCAACCTACTCGTTGAATGTTTTACTCCAAACACAAAGAGAGGGGAGGAGAAAGAGGGAAAATGATTTTTTTCCCTACCCAGCCAACCACGAAAAGTATATTCGCACAGTAAAGCGATTACTTGTGTTTGCATAAATCCTAATTGAAGTTTGATTTAGGCATTGCGAGTGTCACAAGTGGAAAAAACTACTAGTTTCAAATTACATTTTTTCCTTCTTTTAACTAATACAAAGGACTGGAAGGGGATTGTACAGTCATTGTTTATTCATGAGTCGACAATTTATGAATCAAGCTATTCCCTTCATTTTCGTTCATTTTTAATCCAAAAATGCTACTTTTCCTAATACACTATACATACACGCGATAGTTTTAAAAAACTGAAATAACTACCAATACCCTTTCAGCCATTTGAGCACCAAAAATGGTGAGTTATCTTGTAAAATACGAGCAATATATATAGCTCCTCTTATTGAGAAAAAGATACACATGTAGATGAAATGGGCCAAGTTGCTCATATTCGTAACTAATGGTTCGAAGAGAGAAAAAAATTGTTGAACTTGTGGGATGGGCTCATGCACGCTTAGAAGTGGTGTAAGCTTGATATTTTTCCCCCTTTTTCATGTTTGTATACTTCCCATATCCTTGTGCTTTTGGTGTTAGACTATGTATGAGAAAAGTAAGGAGTAAGCCATAACCATAATGGTCTTTTAAACCTTAAACCAACCAAAGCATGGCTACACATGATTCCAGATAAATCATCATGAGCACAAGAGTATATATGTAGGTAGGCCATATAATTCTTTAACTTGGAGCAATTTATCCTTGAAAAATGCACTGTGTAACGGAGGAACTTGGCCAAAGGTAGGAAAAAATATAAAATACGTATTTTTCATATTGCATACTTTACACACACCACATGTGTGTATGCCTACCTACAACTGTGGAGATATTCATGGCAGCAACATGTAAGCCCATAGAATATGCATGCGTTCGTAGAAATGTGGGATGGAGTATGAGAGAACTAAAAATGAGAGTGGAGCTGAATGCTGAATCAAGATTGATGTTATCACTTTGATACTTTAATCTCTCAGAGTAATGTGGGAAATGGCTATGAATTTCCGAAAACTCACTAACGACCTTTCTTGTATCGTAATTTTTGAAATGCAATACATTCCACTTTTCTCTCCAACTACTTCAGGCTAAATTACTTTAAGAAATCGGAAAAGAAGAAAAAAGCAGTTTTTCTCTTACTTTCTCCTGGAAAAAGTAAAAGTTTTTATATAGGAGATGAAGAAGAGAGGGAATGTATGTGTGTAAGTGTGTGCGAGAAGTTATTATGTATTGTCAGTATTTACCTTTCTCCTATAGAGATGAATCACTTATATCGGAAGAAAAGCAAACTAAAAGAGGAAAGTTATTTAGGCTAGCAATACGTCAAAAAAAGCGGCGGCGGGGGATCGAAGGAAAAAAGCTGCACAACCTTCAATTACCCAAATGGGACTGAAATTCAATTTTTAAAAGAAAGCTAACAAAGACATTTATTTTTTAATGTTTTTTTATTACAAAATACCAATTTCTCTGTTGACAGGAAGAGGCAAATGTGAAATGATATTAGAAGAGTTATTCTTGACAACGCAAGCACAAATAGTCTTTCATTTTTTCACAGCTCAATATGCTTTTTTGTTGGGAAGGAGCTGACATGAGTACTTTGTCAAGCATTTGCTACCTAATATTTTATAGCTTTTACGACCTAATCCGATTGAAGGAACTAGAGAAGAAGAAAAAAATCAAACTTTTCTTATGAAAAGTTATGGAAGACATACTTTGCATACTTAAATACACTCATTTATCCGTAAAAGGGGAAAATATATATGTAAAGTGAAACATGGAGCCGATTACAAGTGACTACTTCAACTCCAACGTGGAAAATTTGTAAACTCTCTCCTCAAGTTTTCTTTTACATTTTCCACCCAAAAACAGCGACACTGGGGTAACAACTGACAAGCAATAAAGCAGATGGCACATATCACATAACATACAGTGTCGAAAAAGGAACAAGCGTAAAAGCTCCAAGTACACATTAAAGAATGTATATTCTGAGAACTCATTCATTTTTCATCTAATTCTTGCACAAAAGCTGGCGAATATCTCAGTAGTCAACTTCACCCTCGGCAGAGAGTGAAAGGAGTTGAGCAAACCAGCCAAAAAAAAGTCGACGGGTTTAGAGAAAGAGAGAGAAAGTGAGCAGCTCTCCACTCTCTCTCTCTCCTCGGCATGAGGCGTGCTATATATGAAAATGGAAAAGAGAGGCAGCTTACAAAATTACGGCGATGTATGTAAGTTTGTGCTGAGAAGAGAGCGGCCAAGCTCTGTGAACAAGGCTCTAATTCCCTTATGCAATTCAAAAAGCTAATTCCCCATTCACTCTAATTACCTACATTAAAACATTTCGTGGCAGCCCTAATAATCATTTAATTATGCATGTTATGCTCGAATGCAATAAACCTATTATTGACCCAGAACCATATTACTCTCATTTTGATCCTCAACTCTACATAATATTCAAATTCCCCCTCTTCTCTTCGTGTCCTCCATCCGTAGAAAATTCGTGATAAAATGGAGTGCATATACATATCTATATGCATGAAATAAAGACAAGGAGGGATATGGATATTATATTCTCAATATTATGTTGCATTTTGGTATGTATGCATGCATTCCTGATAGCGTGTTATAACGACTTTCCAAAACGGGATCGACTTGTCGTCTTCCCCTCTTTTTCACATCAACACGGCCATCATCGGATCTGTACATTTTGTTCACAGATCTCTCAACCCTGGTCTTCTTCCTTTCTGGAAAGCTATACCACACTTCACCACACCACTACAACAACTACTATTGCCATAATAATAATTGACCATTTAATGCTACGTTTGTTAGGAAAACTCATCTGCTGTGCTAGGCTCTCATGGGATATTGCTCTCAATCAACAGCTCTGCCAAGTGCTCTCTCCACTCTACATACATAATACATATAAGTACACACATTCATTTATTCTCCCAACCACGAACCACTTTTGGCCCAGAAACTTATAACTATATGACATTTCTTACCGGGTGAGCTCCCTTCCATATTTCTAAGTAGAGTTGAAAAAGAGAGAAGCATCATAAGTGAGAATAGACTCACATTCCCTCTGTAACTTTCTTTTCTGACATGAGAAAAGCCAAAATTGCATTCCCTCAAAGTATACTTTCGCCCTACTGCGGTTTCCCAGTAACTTCACTTTTACTCTCTCAAGTGTGCGAATGTGTGTGTCTGTGTGTGTCTGTGATGCGAGGACAAAATGGAATCATGATGTTGGTCTTGCTGATCGTCATTGTCATCATCGTCGTCGTAGTCTCATGCTACACACCAAATTCCAAAGCTCATCCTTAAATTTAAAGTTACAGGGGCTGAAAGAGAGAGAAAGTTGACGAGTGTGTGCCACTCTCGAAAGTGAGTTGAGCTCACTTTTTTCCAGAATTAGATGAGCTTGCGAAATAACGCTACAAAAATAGCTGTCCCTTAGAGAGTAAATGGGAGCGTAATGGTAACAAGTCAACATAAAAGAAGTGAAATGACGTCTCTATCTAGTATGCTCACTCTTTATAGTCACCCGCTCCATGAGCTACATTTTTTCACACGTATTTGAATGAATGAGAGTCTTCGTGCAAGGTACAGCGTTTCAAATGACAATTTCGAGACTAGAAGATAGAAACATTTGAGAAGTAATAACACATACAATCTTCCTTCTTAGCTTTACTCTTTAAAAAAAGAGCCAAGGCCGACATAACTTGAATGTGTAGACGTGTATAGGTATGAATTTCTGTGCAAAAAAGTACTACTAATAAAAAGGAGTATGTAAGCGTAGATAATAATAGGATGTGACATATCGGGTTTGACACTGCATTTTCACCTGCAATTGCGAGAAATAAAAAAGTGGCTAGATAAGAATTCTTTGTCATCATAAATTTAAATGTAATTGTACTTACATCTGTTTTCATGGGGTAATAAGACATACTCTTTTCGCGAGAAAAAAAAGCTTACATTTGACTTGCGTGTACAATGAAAAGCCACATTCTCGTCTAGATCCCTGTCTCGATATTTTTGGCACAATTTCATTAAAGATTTGTACTTTGCCCATCCACACTAGACTCCTATTTACTTAGGAAGTTTTTCTCTTTCCACCAATCCATATCCCTTTAAGCTCGGAAACATGTGCTATTCTCATATAATGAGAGAGTGTGGAACTCCCTTACAGCCACTTGTATAAAGTCGTTTCATTCCAAAAATAGGGAAAAAAGTGCTGAGCCGGAATGACACGAGTTGGATAAGAGAAGAAAAGTTGTTAGTGATCAGATTTGCTTGCGTGTGGTGTGCTACACTTTATAGGATATTATAAAGAGAAGGTAGACAGAAAGGAACGAGGTGTCAGAGGACGAGAATCTTGTAAGACTTTTGGGGTGAAACTAGTGAAAAAGCTTTTTATTCACTTCTTGCCAGTGATAGCGACTGTGGAGAGAAAAGTGTTGATACCAATACCACCTTTCTACCTAGTCCCGAATGGAGTATATATTTCCTTCATCTCATTTCCCTTTTCTCTCATTTCTTATGAAAATCAGAACAAAAGTATTGTGAATTCCTGGAAGTGCTCTTGTACACAACTAAAAGGGAAAAGAGACACTTTCACTAAAACTTTCATCTTGTTTCGCTTCCCTTGTAGGAGAGTCCCAAGAGGTCAGTTTTATCTTTCCGTTTGGTGAGAATATAATACCAATCTTCATGAATGAAGAAATAAGAAATTACCTATCCAAGGTCTTTCTCCTCGTTCCTACTTGTTCCACACAGATGTACGTTACACTTTGGAGAATCGTTAGGCATCAGGTGTTCACAATGCATTTTGCGCGACATCGAAAGAGAGAACGAGAGAAGGAAAATGGGAGGACGACGAGAGTGCTACAATTAATGAACTTTCCATCTCACGGCTGATTTTTATCGAGAAACGTGGCGATAACGTCTTTTTCTTGTCTTTCAGCTGAAAACTACATTAACCTGATGTAGAACCCCTTTCCCCTACAATTGTCACTTTATATCATCATCGTGTGTCGATTATGGACTTCATTTCGAATGCAATCATGAAAAAGTCAAGTGTCACATGAAATATCCAATATGTAGGTGGGCCCGCAATTCAAAAACCGATCAAAGAATTATTACACTCATAATCTGAATGTGGATTACCCTAATAAAAATAAAAAAGCGTTCCGATTACCTTTCTAATCTACTTTTTTCCTCTCTCACTTTTATTTTCTCACAGACAGAAAGTAACATTATGTGAGAGAAGGAATCTGGGAAAACTGAACATCTGCTTTTGCTAATCTGAACCAAGAAAAGAATGAAATTTCCCATGAAAAAAATTCGGATTTTCACATCAACTCACCTCTCCCCCAACCTCACACTCATGGTTGAAAAAATATTCTCGCATAATTCCATATCCCCGTCAATAAGTTAATATTCATGGGAACATTAGCCAAGAAAAATTTTCCATCAGAAAGATTTCCGTGTTGGGAGAGAAAAATGGAAGGAAAACTTTTCCAGAAGGAAGCTCCTTCTCCGAGAAATCCTGCCTAGTTCCCATTGTCTCTTCTCTTTAGATCTCATCATCAACAATACATACATGTAGTAGTTATGAATGGCAGTAGAGGATTTTATGGTGGAAAAGTAATCTCAACGTGGAGTACCATGAAAAGGTAGATTTTGAAAGTGTGATAACTCTGGAAGAAGAGGAAGGACGGAAAAAAGAGAGAGAAAGTCAACTTTGAGAAAGCCCTTTTGTAATACACTCACTTGAGCATCTATACGAAAAAGTTGATATTAGGGTCGTTAAATTAGCATGATAACTACAATTTTCAGTCAAAGATTACAGTCATAAACAGAGAGAAAGAGGAGTAAATCCTCTCTTCTCCTCGTGTATTCTTGCCATATTCTCATTCACTTTTTTCCACTGCCTCCTTCAAACTATTTATGCATAGCGGCGTGACTCTCTTTTCCTGCGTGTAAGTAAAACACCATAATAATATTGTTCATTCATTCCCTCGTGTAAAACAATGGGAGACGAGAGGATTGAGTGGGGAAAATGTGTGGAGAAAGAAAAGCACTCGCGTTTTCCTACCGAGAAAAAAAACAACAGATAATAGTGTAGAGTACACATAGATATCCTATAGACACATCATAAGACACAAAACACTTTCCAGCTTTTTCTGATGTGCATTCTGCCAAATTACCCATCATCATGAAGTGTCCTTATGAATCTAGAGCAAATGCTGCTCCCGCTAAACAACTCGAGAGAGAGAGAGAGAGAGAGAGCCAATACCACTGGCACCATACCATCATCAGTTGAGTAAACAAGGGAAATGCAACCGAGGAGGTAACACTAACAGCTACTTTACTCAGCTCATCACTGTTACGATTACGACTCGTTTTCATGAATGCACAATTTCCCTCCTTTTTCCTCCTTGGATGACTTCTCCTTATACTTATTATAGGATGGAGGAAAGAGAGAAAGTGAGCGAGTATGATCTACGGGATATTTTGTGGATACAAGGTTTCAGCTTGTGATGTGATACTTGTTTTGTGTCGCTGCCAACCTGTGCTCTTGTGGGAGTTTTCCGCTCAGGCATCTCATACCACTCCAGCCAGATTCGAATTATATTGCCGGAAAGCGAATTTTCTTCCTTCCTATGCATAAAGTTGATTTTGTCGTTTCCACCAGAGTGGAAGTATCCTATATATAGTCTATTATTATTACTGTGAGATGGAAATAAAGACTTATTTGATACGATAAAAGCAGAGATTAGTTTCACTATCAAGTATTGCATCTTTCCCATGACTGTATAGCTTGTTATGTGAAGTTTACTTTGGAAATGACTTTCTGGCAAAGGAATATGTATGTATCCTTATTTTGAGCTTTATACATGCCCTCGTCATCATTTCCAGGTTTTTGTATATAACGTCCTTTTAGGAAAGACGATCATAACTATATGATACGTACTAAATATGCATAATAGCCATTATCATAAAGGTTATAAGACATGGTGGGTTATGTTGTCTTCGAGAAAATTGTAATTCATTCCAATTCCCGTCCTTTCAAATAAATTATGTAGGGAAATGAGGCTCAGCTCAATGGGAAACAAATATATATGTAGACTATCAGCTAATTTTCTCTCCCTTTCCCTTCCCCTACTATTTGCATATTTTCCATATCTCCCAAAATATCTTTCCGACAAGAAAGTAATTTTCTTGGGAATACACACTCTCACAAAAAAGTATTTCAAAAAAAGTGTATTATAATACACGGATTAGTTTTTGTGAGAGAAAGTGTTTTTTTCTCTCTCTTCTTTTCTTCTTGGGTGGGAAAAAAAGTTAGTAAAATATGCATACATCCAGAAAAAAATCCTTTGCTCCATCTAGCATAAGTAAGTGGGAGAATGAGAAAGGAAACGAGGCAGTGCCTTGATGACACCATAATATTTTCAAATGACCCTGGACGAAAGCGATAAAGACAAGATTGGCAACTTTCAATATTCATGCATGGCAGATGGAATTTATTTTACTTACTTTTCCTCCTAAAAACTCGAGGATAAAAAAATAAAGGCAGTGGAACAGCACACACACACTTCATGCGAGGGCTTCAGTTCATGCGATCAGTAAAAAAAGGCTGGGCCAAAAGAAAGCAACAGCAGCTAGTGAACAACTGCCAATCTAGTAAGAAACCTAAAAAGTGAGCCTATACATATATTATGAGGTATAACACCAAGTGAAAGGATAGTTTTCCTCTCACCATGTATTCCATATTCCATTATATATGTACACTAACTAGATTGATCCAAAAATGGTTTAGTGAAATAAGTTAGTAAAAAAAGTGTGGCTTCTAGCATAACTTAGGAGGGTTGGGTACACATCAAGAAAAAATATAAGAGGACGAGCTATCTTGAGAGAAAAAATAGATACGATTTTCATTCTCATTCCTTCTTTCACCCCGTTTTTTTCTTTTCCTCGTAAGTTTTGACAGAGTACATATGGAAATGAAATGAATGGATAAAGTGATATCGTATCGCCGTCGTAAGGTCGAAATGAAATGGAATGAGACGATAGGGATTGGATGATGGGACCATATGTGACTGAAACATGGTCCCATTTTCCCCATAATCTCACTTGGCGTCACAAACTTGTACATATCTAATAGTGAAAGAGGAAAATAGAGAGAGAGAGAGAAAAGAAGAAAAAACGAGTCATGTTACTACTTTTCATACCGATATAAAGTATTGCACATTGTCCCATGCTAACTTCATCTTGATCCGAAAGATATCATCTGGATAACTTTCATATGCATAACATGTTTTTTACGCTTGCCACCACCGTTGCTTGGGCTCTCCAAGTATTCCTATCATTTTACAACGACTTTACCACCAGTTCATCTATAGCTTTTTCCACATAATATTGTATTTCACCCAGCACAATCCCCTTCAGACAGTCTATATTAGAGAGAGAAAAGGAACGGGGAACATGTATCAAAAGTCGCTGCCTTTTTTCTTTCTCCTTTTCTGGGTGAAAAAGATCACGCACATGCCTAATACTTTATGCAATAAGTAAGTGACATAATATACATGGCATCACATATGAATCCTAGATTGTGCATATGTGGAGCATGTATTAGTCAAAGTATTAAAGTAAATGTACGATCAAGTGAGATACATGAGGGAAGAGAAAAGGGAGACCGCGAATATTATATGCCTTCTCGTTATTCCATAGAAGCATGTTCAACTTTCACATATACTAACACACTCACACATTCTGTCACTCAAATATATGAACACGACATTGCCCATAGTTTTTCTTCCGCTATTTCCCCTCACATCTCTTCACTTCTTCTTACACTTTTTCCAGAGAAGAGGATAAAGTGGAAGTTTTTTTAGTTAAATCGGTGAAATAGGGAAGAATGGAGGAAATAAACCAGTCATCATGATAGAATATGATATGCTCACATATGTTTTACTTGAACATTTTTTTAACCAGCAGACTAAAGGAACGCAATATCCATGCACCTATACGGATAGTCAAGATTTTCACATCTCTTTAACCCTTTTTTTCCTCTCTGGTCCCAATCCCGCCAACCGTTATAAACCCCAAAGATTTTTTAAAGGAGAAGCGGACAAGCCGAAAGAAAAAAGAGAAAGGAGGAACAAATCCATTGGTATGAAATACCATAAACCAAAAAAGTATATTATAGACAAGATGGAAGTTGTGAAATCAAAGTGTCACATCGACCAATTGCGAAAACTCTTTTCTTTCAAGTTGCTCCATGTAGCCACTTCGTCAACTCAGAAAAACTCACTCAGCCAGTTTGTAAGTGGCATAAAGTCAACCAAAAAGAGATGAGAAGACAGAGGCAAGTTTATATACACACATTTTTCCCTTCCTATCTTTACCTACCATTCTGGAGAAAGTACATAATATATTGTGCCCTTCTGTATATCTCAAGTATTTTTTCTACATTCCAAAGGGGAAAAAGGAGTGAAGGGATAAATACAAGTGGTGTGTTCTCCTACACTTCTTTTTTATGCTTTATGTGGAATAAGCGGTGTTTCTATGCATGCATGCATACGAGTGTCCACATTGTCTCTTCTTGTACCATTTCCCTCCATTGCCTTTTTCGGGCTTACAGCTTCCTCCTTATCCTTGGCCCTTTTGCTACTTCCTTCCTTTTCTTCTTCTTCGTCAAACAACTTTTTCCTCTTTTTTTCTCTACATTTTTTTTCTTCTTCCCAGAAGAACAAGGGAGGATGGTAAAAGGAGTCGCTCTATCACAACACTATTACAATATATATCATTTTATCAAGGGGATGAGGAGGACTTACTAGGCTCTCGTGCAACCATGCACTTTCTCCGCTTCCACTATTCAATATACAATACATATGTGTGAGGGAAACTCAAAGTCATAGATTGTGAATGCAAATCGAATTCAAAGAAGACTGACGAGAATAAAGAGTCACTTTGGGACAAACCCCCCATATATAAGCGATATATCGGTCACACACAGACTTGAAAACACATATGCATCCAGTTATACTTTTTCTATAGAAAGACAAAAGAAAGATTCCAATGCGAGGATGAAAGGAGAAGCATACATACGTAATAACAATGACGAGCTCCAACTCCAACATTATACACTTTTCCTTATTGGCCAGCCATAGCGTCAACCGTTTTAAGTTTTTCTCATATGTGGACTCCATTGTGAGAAGAGGATCGAAACCATTTGCTTCCTTTTGTTCTGAAAGAGAGGGAGTGGAGGGAGAGGGGTGTATATCACAGGATATACATTGCATTATTGCATGTGAGTTTTTTTGTATGTACAGCTACGTTTCTTATGCAGAATGCACATTGAGTACAACCAGCTTTTACCAAGCTTTTTGATGTGTATCAGTGTAACTTACAATGTGTGTGTGTAGTATAAAGGTTCATTGTAGATTCTTTAAGAATCTAAAAAAAATATACACATACACGCCTTTTCTAATATTGAGATGGTGATGGGAAAAGCGGACTTGGTACAATAAACCTTTCCAGCACTCTGATATTCGTAAGGTGTGCTTGGCAAGAACAAAAAAAACTTCTTTTTCTTCTTTCTCGCTCCTTGTGGTTCCTGCTCTCATGTGTATAGCTAAGTTTTTTTCGGGATGAAAGTCAAAAATAGAGAGAGAGAGAGAGAAAAAAGTAAAGCTCCTGCTTTTCCATTCACTTCAATTCAAAATGCATGAAGGATCAAGTTTATCCAGAAGCGTGGTTCGAGAGCTCAGACATACACGTTTTTTTCTGAACAAGAAGAAAGAAGAAGAATGGGTTGGTTTGAATACTAAAAGTTTACTTGAAAAAAAAACTTTTCATTTATTGAATTATTAATAAAGCTGATCAAATTAATCCTCCGTTGTTGACTAGCTGACTATGGAGTATGTAAAACTAGGTGATTTCTTTCCCACTCGGATGCCGATACTGCGAAAAAGAAAATGAAGGAGGGAAAAACTGACTGACAGGGGAAAACTCAAGGGGAAAGATTTGAGCTGAATCTTTACCTAATATGGACCACGGCCAATGATCAGGAACCTTGTGTTTTACCTGAATATCAATATTATTCCCTCTCATTTGTCCTTGCCAAGCATAGTAAGTAATTAGGGAAGTATCAAATTTAAAAAAAATGTTAGTTTCTTTAGCTTGTGCTGGATCAGGTTTGTACATTTTTATTTATTAAACTATTACGAATTTCCACCAAACTTCATTAATTTACCAGAAAATACGAAACAAAGGGAAAGAGATGTAGACACAGCCATTGGTTATATTAAGACAGCTAACCGTTGTAGTGTAGATTGCCGTGAAAATATGAGTCTGACATGACCATTCTGTGATGTAATGTAAAATAATGTAATGCCATGTAGACCAGCTGGCTAGCCTGTGTAACCACTTGCTACCATAAATACATGTAAAATAATATACCTCTCTGTGAGTGAATAGCTCACCAAGTGAAATAACCTAACCCACCCACCACCCTTCCCTGTCAGGTTATAACAAGCAACCATTTTCCAGTCTAAAAGTGGCAACCGAACCGATAAGGTTTTTTAGAATTTCATTGTACTAAATATCTTCATATAGCACCTTTCTCTATCAATCATATGGTGTGCGGAATAAATATATAAAGTTATATAGTGATATCACTATCTTTATATGAACGGCTAACAATACGGAACAGTTTCATTCCCTCTGGTGTACATTCATTGATCATATTATATTATAACCGGGGTGGGATACATGCATAATTAAGTAGCTAAATTATGAGTCCACAAGACCTTGGTTTTCATTTCTCTTCCTTGCATGTGAAAAAGAGCTTGAGAGTTGCATGAGCTTTTCCTCTTCACTTTCCCTAATGCATGCACACAAGCTGGTCCTTATGTGCATCTCTTTCCCTTTCACTAATAATGCCACCACTTCTTCCGAGTTTGTAAGGTGCGTGGTTCATACTGTGGGCTTATTTTCTAGACTCTTGCATTGTGTGGGATCTCTGCTGTTCTCCACTGGGGAAAGTGGTTCTCTTTCCATCATTTTTGGAGAGAGAGGCTGGTTGATGATATCATATTATTGAAAATCGTGCACCTTTTCTTCCCCAACCACAACTCAGTGATATATTCACGTTGCTCACCGTCATCCTCCTTCTTTCATTCGTTATTTGGAGGAGAGGGAGCAGTTGTGTTAATAATATTATTACAACTCGTTTGCCACTTATTACAACGAGGAACGAGATCCACATAGGAGTGAAATACTACATAGGAGTGAATGTAAATTCTCCTCTCCCTCTCTTACCTTTTGTGTCAGTCATCACCACAAAAACATAAAAAGTTGTTTCCCATCCTTTTCATCTCTGCCACGTTCGCATGTTACAATTCAAGGTATTTATGGCATTTCCTGATAATGTGATAAGTGCAATATGCATGCCACATGTGATGTGTGTAACTTACTCAATAATGTATGCAAGGGAAATCCTAAGGAGCACACATATCACAATGGTATATTCCGTCTATTAGACGTTTTCACTAATAGATCCATCCCAAAGTATGCTTAGCCATTATCCGGATGAAAGGTGCAGTTCGCAGAATGGAAGAGAGAGAGAGAGAGAGAAAGAGGTAATCTCGTAAAGACAGACATCTAAATCTTGCTTTCACTTTAGAACGAGGACCTCTCCTTTTCTCCCTTCTTTCCCTTTGAAAACTCACATGAAGGGAAATGGAAGCGGTAAAAGGCTTAGGAATTGAGGTGTGTGTGCCGAAGGGTTTATCGAAATATCCTCAGGAAGGAATACCAACGGTTTGATAGCGCCACCAATAAAATATTCAAATGGCTAATCGATGAGAATCTCTTGTATTTCTAAAAAGGGGAAAGTAAGTATATTTCGTAGAGGGAAAGATAGAAAAAGACGTAGTGTGTCTCGAAAAAAATATAGAAAGCTCATTGAGTTGAGACCCTGCCATAGAAAAGGTGCTCCTCACCACTCCGCCGGGTTTCATTTTAACTGAAGCGATTGAACCAGAAAAACCTGAAAAGATCTCTGAATACTAGAGCGACGAGTCTCTTGCCAATGTGCACGCTCCTTTTCATTGGAATATACATGGGAGATATGTTATTTCCACGGTTCTTATCAAACCAAGCATGCATACAAGTGTATATGAGCCAGCCCACACACATGGCACAATTCTCCTTAGTTGAAATGTGTGAAGAACCCCAAAACCACCTTTCATCGTTCCTGTTCAAGGGATCCCTCTCCTTTTCTGTACAATACGTACTTTACTCAAAACGAGAGAAGAATGCTTTTTATACCTACGAGGCTAGGCTATCATCATTATGTTAGACATGCATAAAAACCAAGTCAATGATTCCATGTGTAATGGTGAATTGGCTGGTTTCCCTTACCAATGACGCTTTTCGGCATAATAGTGTTTCCTTTTACTATCCCATTCCCTATTCAAATAAACTTTTGACTTTTCCCGGTATACATAATCTGTGAAGGAATACATACAAATTTCGCACTTGCCCAAGCAGCTTAATTTCTTTGATTCATAAAGTTTCTCGTTTCCCCATCTACTCCCCATTTTATTCTGTCAGATGACTGTACTTCTCCTCAGTTTGAGGGAAATAACGAGAAATAGTGAAACCATCAACTTTACATCATACAATAGCTAACAGCTTCACAATGTGTAGGTTGAGGGATGGAGGTTGTGCAAGTGATTCTCTGATGAAGTACGCAGCTTTTTGTGGGAAGCCGAAAACTGAGAGAAAGCATTATTTACCTGAGTGTGTGGAGACCACACAGGAAAAAGATTTATTTGTGCCGAAGCAAACAAGACAAATTCCCTCTATACATTAAATAATAGGGGGAAATGTTGAAACATATAGGGAGATAGTATAGAGTTATCACATAACCCTTTCTTTTCCCTACGCACATAATACATGTAATCTTTTCAAGTTTTCATTTCACTTTTTTTTTTCTCTCTCCTTTCTCTATTCTCTCCCTCTCTCACTGTTTCAAGTGAAAAATGATTTGGGCTTGACTTGTGAATTGTTTATTATGGAATTCAATGCCCGTCTAGGTGAAACAAAAGCAATCAAAACAATTATAGAAGCCTTTGCCAACACATTTCCTCTCTTCCCTCGGGGATAATATTACATCCTGGCATTCGATCGTACGGCAGATATACACGCAACCTGAGACTACTACAAATGAACAAAAAAACGAAAAGATTACCTTTAAGCAAAAGCAAACTTTTATAGTGTATACAACTCACACGTATTGACTCGAATATAAAAAGACATACGTGTGTACATTCATTCTGGGACGGAGAGAGAGAGAAAACGAATTTTCCCATATTATTTCCCTTCATGCTCAAAGCCATAGAGAAAGCGTGAATTCAATGAGATTTCACCATCCGTTCCATTCCTCTAATATGAAGCGAAGCCATGTAGTATAAAAATTCACATAGATCCATAGTACAACTACCAATGCTCTACCTTTACTTTGCTTTATGGTTGTGTAAAGGGAGAAAAAAAGAAAACTTGTCCTATTTCCTAGTAAGAAAATGCAAGAACTTTACTTACTCACTCAACTTTTTTTCACGGCTTAGTATACTCCTCTTATTTTAACCATGGCTTCTTTTCACGTGTTCTTTTTACAAAAAAAGTTTCGTTTTTCTACCTTCAAAAGAAAAGTCTTATTGAGCTTAACCCAAACTGCAGATTGAAATCTAACCTTAAAGACATGCTTAAAATGAAACAAGCATCCTTAACATACATACATGCATGTGGGGCTACGCAAAGTTGATGAAAATTAGAGACTTTCCTCGATAAAAAAAGGGCACTGGAATGTGTCATACCTTTGACAATGTATTTGGTGGAGAAATGGGGAAAGTTATTTCTCCACAACCCTACCATCACGAAAGGGAGTACTACAATGAGGAAAATTCCTTCAATTGAATTGTCAAATAAACAAACCTCGCTCCCAGAATTGCAATTGCATTGAGACAAATGACGCGATTTAGCCAGGTTCAAAACGACTAGGCTAGATTATATGTTCTATATAGTAAAGGTAGAGAATTGGTGGTTGAAAAGTGGAGTGGATGAAAAGCGACTGTGTACAAGTTGGAATAATGCGGTGGCTGATGAGGTGGGTGAATGTTATGAAACCATCATCATCTTCATCACCATATGGATTGTTTTTTACTGTTGACTTAATGACGCAGTTGAAGCTTTCACTGAAATTACAAAACAGCAAAGATTCCCTCCAAGCTTGTACCAAGATTGGAGAGCTTTGGGATGAAAGTGATCTGGCAAATGGGACTGGAGCTTTTTTCTCAACACAAAAATTATCAAAAGACGAGAAAAACAAACTAGGCAATTTGCTCAAAAGAATGTGCTTTCTACTGGGGCATCTATCTGCACGCAACGAGCGTATCCATAAATATGTAGGAAAGTAGTGGAGAAGGTAAAATGAACGTTTAATTTGCATTTCATTGCATTTAGCAGGAGAGTAGAAAACGAACTGTAATATCAACTGTGGAATAGTCGACAGTAGTGCTCTTCTCAAACCCTTGTTAGTCCCCTTTAGCCTCTTAAAAAGAGAAAGTCAAGTGAGTATAGAAGAATGTTCTCAGAGGGGAAAACAGGAAGAGATTTTGCATTTGAAATGCAACTTTAAATTAGCGATTTCCCCTCATCTCTACAACAAAATAACTACATAGGATCTGAAAGTGAGATAGCTATTCCAGGAAACTTTCATGTCACAAAGAGAGACCAAGAGAGAGAGAGAGAACCTTCATAGATATGGTAAATGATACACAGTGCCTTCATAAAACGTACAAATGAGTGTTTGTCACACAATATGGAAGAGAGACGTTGTGTACTCGTGTGGCATCGCAAGTAGCAGAAACATCCTAGTATTAGAAATCCAAACGAAGACAATCTTATGGATTTTCTGCTTACAACATATTTACAAATACAGAGGGACGTGCTTGTATGGAAGCACTACACCCACAGACAATTCTCGATGATGATGACCTGTTTTAATGAAAATGTGCCCGTAGCACAAGCACAAACCCAACAAGGAAATGTGTTTGTGTGTGCTTTTTCTTTTTCTCATTCCATTTCCATACATCTTTCAACTAGAAGCATTCTCTAGAGAGAGAGAGAGAGAGAATGGAAAAAGAGAATCACAGAGATTGGAGACCTTGCTGACTGAAGCGCGACACCATTAGAGACCCTAAACTGCTGTTACTCTTTCCCATACTCTTTCCGTCTAATTCGCAAGCATCAGCAAGCAAAATAAATGTCCATTTCCGACTCGCTTACGAACTGACAACGCGAGTTTATATTGCAGGTGATGCAATAATGAGTAAACGATTACTCGCTCCACAACTCACAATTGAATGAGATTTTCACTCTACACTAGCATAGGTACATGAAGAGAGAGAGAGAGACAAGATGTGAGAGAGCTCTCAAGTGGAGTCTTGTGTGTAACAGCGTAGTAAACATATACACAAGAGGAGTCTAAGGTATGCTTTATTGTGGCAATCTTCATCCTCTTAAAGGATGATGTTTTCCCTCTCGCCATCCCAGATAGGTATAATAGACAGAGCGATATAATATAAACAGCTACTAACCAATGCAAAAGTTCACACATACGGGGAACATGAATGGAGCCAATGAGAGAGAATATTGACACTCAACGGAGGATTTTATTAATTCAACCTTACTGGAATTGGCATGTGAGAGCTATAAACACAAAGAATATTACCCAATTAAAACGGGAAGCTTTTATATTAACGTGGCGTGTAATAGGCTTGATCCACATGGTTTTCTCTTTACACTATCTGTTTTCTCTTTACACTGCTATCTCATCTACAACATGATTTACACATGTATGCGGCTTGATAGCTTCTTCCTCTCTCTCTCACTTTCGTATTGTGTTAAACTAACCAGATAAACTCATGTTAGTTTTTTCGTCATCATCATCATGATCATCATAATAGCTGCCCGTGTAATTCTCATTGAGTGATTGAGGAAGTCAATAAAAAGAGGGAGAAAAGCCACAGACTTGCCCAAAAGAGCAAGCCACGCTCCGTGTGGAGCAAATGGATACTTTACATGGTTAATATGGGAAAACCACAGAAATCTGTTGGTAACAAATGTCTTGTTTCCGCACAACCCGGAGGGATTTCCGACGCATAAAATAGAAGACTTGCATGCACACAATAACCTCCGTATATACAGTAGGCTAACAACAAAAAAGGAATGAATGGAGGGTGATGGGAAGTGAATGGAAAATCTTTGTCAAGGGCTACTTGAAATTCGTATGAGGTGAATGCAATACCATGAGAAAACTACTGATGATTCTTTTCCTTTCGATTGTCAATTGTAACATTGCTTGAGTTGGTTGTCTATTTTGAGGATAAAAGGAATGGCAAAATGTTTTGGGGAGAATCGAGCCTCGATCAATTTCTTGTATTTCTTTGCTCTCCAAACTTTCTCTTGGTAAAGAAAAGGACATATGATTGCAAAAGTCAGCCATATAAACACTGACTCAGATAAAATAGAGATGATGGTAGTCCACACAGATACATATCAGATGACACTTATTTTCACGGTCAGCAGGAATTGGAAGGAACGTACACAAGTATAATAATATAATATAAATGTAACTCTTTTTATTATAGTTGGCAAGAAATGGTGGTGGCATTTACGCAAGTTTTCCACAAAAGCCTATAGTTTTCTCTAGGCAACTTGTGATTTTCTTTAGTGTACAAGTCTGCCCTTCATTCCGCCTTGGCCACCACACACACGTCCACACAAAAAGTGGAAAAGAAGCCACACACGGATGAGAAAAAAAGTTGTTCCATGTATTATTTCTAAATGTATCAATTCAATTGAGGAAGCACCATGCACGAAATAGGTGGTTGTATGGGAAACGTGGGAATGTGGACATTGAATGAAAAAACTTGAGAAAAATGTCATAGCGCAAAGTTATAACGTGGATTATAAGAAACTTTCTCTCTCTCTCTTTCCTTTTGAGAAAAAAAATAGAAAGACATCAAATATCCTTTAGATGAGTTTAGTGGCAATATCCGTATAAAATAGAAGAGCAGTGAAAATGACGACCCCCACATGAGCCATTATGCATGGGGCATATGTAGCATGCTCTTTCTCTCCGACTCTGATTGAGGGCAACGAGATTTGCATTAGTTTGCCAATTTATTCCGAGCTCTTCTCTCTTTCTCTCTCTTTCCCTCCTCCTCTTTTGGGTTAATACAAAAGTACGTGTGTCCTTCCTCACGAGGAGCCCAGAAGCAGAAGACGGGGAGAAAGGAAGAGGAAGCAGCTATCCGTTTCCATTCACTCAATGAGCAGACATAAACCTAATTCCCTCTCTTTCTCTCCTCTCCCTCCCTTTCTTTGCATTATTTCAGTTGTTCATTTTTTATGCATGCATTTCTCAGCTCGCTCCCTTATGCAAATACACAAAATAAGAGTAGTTTATTGCATCTACCATTTTATACATTATCTATGACATGCGTGCATATCGGATAGAGAGAGAGAAAAACTGTAGGAATAGTGTATGAGCTTCTGCTTGTATGTATAACATCATATTTATTCCTACATATTAGAGAGAACCTTAGTTTGGTCGATGGTGCCCGGTTGAGTTGTACATACTTTTAGATTGCGTTACATGTGTGCTTTCTATACATTAGGTTTTTGTAACCCAGTGACAAATGAGAGCATGCAAGATATCATTCAGAATGTATCTATACATCAAGGGTATTTAGAGGAAAAGTTTGTGAGGGGATAATAAGACAGCTTACCCATCACATTGTGAATAATATGGAGAGGAGAGAGGAAAATGAGAAGAATGAGAGGGAATGAAAGGAAGAAAAGACAGGAAGCTGTCTCGTCAGCTTTTGTCTGTCTGGATAATTGGTACAAAAGAGCCTGTTACATCAAGAAAGGAGGAGTGAATGCGAAGAAAATCAGAGTTCTCTTATCAGCAGCAGAGGACAAAGCGGTGACAAAAATCTCAGGTGTCTCTTTCGTGTTTTAACACACCACGGGTTTCCCCTCCTTTGAACAATATTACTTATACACGCCTACAAGAAATGGTTTTCCACTGATGATTGAACGATACGTGACGACAAGACAAGAGGGAGGACAGTGATGAGTACCGTTAATAATGCAAATGATATGGACTGCATTACCCTTTTTCAATATGGGAAGGATGTTACAAGCCAACAAAATAGAAATACTCGAATGATAACAATCGAACAAGTGGAAGAGACGAGGGAAATGTGAACGGTTTTGAGTCAACCTTGCTAATAGCTACCAATAAAATGATTACTTAGAGTAAATATAGAAAGCCACTGAGAAAAGTGGATGGTTGGTGGGTTTTCAAAGTCAAAGTTTACTTTCCTTTTGACGCTCAAGCACAAAGGAATTTCGTCACCACATGAACTAGGCCACAGGCGGGAAAGTGAAAAGCCAAAGAGGGGAAATAGTTGACTTTAAGTTTTGATAGGAAATGAATGACTCGAGTGGAGGAAAATGCTTACAAAGTACAAAACTTGATCTAATTTCTCTAACTTAACCTTTATCATTTGTTTGAAGATGTGTCAGTTTGTTTTCTGCGGATGACACCGCTACAAGTTTTGTGTGATGAGCAGTGTCAACGGTCATAGAGTTCAAGTGCTTTCATAAGAAACACTGATTTTGGTGGATTTGCTTCAGCACGAGTCAGGAAGCAAGCAGTAAATTAAGAATTAACAAGTTAAATTAATTATTAAAGTAATTATCTCACCGGCCGTGGAAATGTGCATTGATCCAACTTTCTTCTTAGCTTTCCCTATTTTGACTGTTCTTGGGACACGGTTTTTCACATTAAAAAATATTTCTGGAAGCGAAATCACATGGTACGAAGCGAAGAGGAAGCTGAATGACTGGAGTGACCTGTGCTAGAGTTGTCGGCTGGTAGAGGATCAGGCTTTACTTGGAATTTTCACAGTTCTCCACAATGACACCAGAATCAGTTCAGCGAAGCGACGTTCAAAACTTGTAAATTGTACTCTCTAAATGCATAAGGTTGAACCGAGCAAATTTAGTCAAGTTGAAAAAATAAGATTGATTGTTGTTGTACAGGTACAATGTAGCCAAGAGAGTGAACAATAATTCAACTTTCTTCCAGTCTACATATTCTTTTCAAAAGAGTTTTCTCAAAATATTCACTCCAATAAAATATACTTTTTCTCTCTCAAATCTATTTTCTTTCAAAAAAAAATTGTCTTTATCCCAGCATTCTTCTTTGCTCGAGCCGGTGTAAAAGTTTGTTGAAATGGTGTCATGAGATTAATTGCTCTCAACTCAATTTTCCTTGAAACGAGAAAAAATATTAATGAACAGATAGTGTTTCCGATAATTGTTACTTGTACCGGAGATAGTAACTGATTGACAACTACAAGCTCCCGAAGGACTAAGCTTGTTGTTCGTCTACTCAGCTTGACATGGATGTTAATGATAAAAGAAAGGATTTTCAGGCTTAGTCTAGTCAATATCAAAGTGATATTAATAAGTGAGGAGCCACGATGACAAGAGAAAGTGAGAAAAAGGAGCGAGAACAGAGAGTGTGAGAGAGAGCACAACCAGCTCGCTTCAGGAGTAGGTCAGTTCTGACAGAGGAAAAGAGAAGAGGCATCCGATAATAGAGAAAATCGGTGAGCTTTACCACTCGACGGGAGAGAGGAAAGAAGGGAAGACGAGAAAGAAAAGACAGACTTTCTCTCCATGTGTATTTACATGTGAAGGAAAGAGGGTCTTTTTCCCTGAGTCTGTATATACATGTTTTTTTGGTGTGTGTGCCTTTACTTGCTCTTCTTTTCGTTCTGGTCGCTTGCCCGCTTGTCTAGTCTGGTCGGTTGAGCCTCCGTCCTCACATTTGCAAGTAACGAGGAACGTGCATGTGGAAAGTATGGATGGGGTGGAATGAGTAGAAAAAGTGAAGAAAGTAGCATGGAACACAACAGCTTTCTCTCTCTCTCTCTCTCCCTCTTGCTCAACTTTGTTTGAAGACGAAGAATGAAAAACTAGCTGGCTTTTCATCCCAGTCGACTCCGTCGGCTGAGGCTAATACTCTTTGTGTACACAATGCACACATAGTCAACATCCAACCTTTCAGTGTACTTCTTTTCTGCTTTCATTATTGCACCCGCTTTCCCACTTTAAGCACACTTTTTTCCTCTCTCGCAGTTGGCAACTATGAAAAAGCATGCTTTCCTCAAAGGCTCCATATCTTTCTACATTTAGGGTAAATGTTGTTCCATGTGGATATGAGAATTCCAGTTAGCTGGATGAATATCAAGGAAAACGCGAGCAAGAATCCAATGAAATGTGTAAGAATGGGAAGAGCACATATGATATTATGAAAACTAGGAATGAGAGGAGTATATGGGAGTGTGCATTGAGGGAAACTCTCTCAAACTTTCTAGGCGAGAAAACCTACTAAAAACTACTTTCCATTTATTCCATATCCTTTTTACTGCGAGTCAGATTGAAACAGCTTTCCACTTCCTTTCCCGTCCTCTCATCAAACGCACAAGCCATGTTCGTATAAATACTCGTAGGCAGTTTACTCTTTTATATTGATAGTGCTACTCTGTTTCTCTCATGGAGAGAAGGCTGCTCTCGATAGAGTTGATATGTTTCTCCATCCTTTCAATGCTTTCCTTCTATGGATTTTCCTTAGGAAAACCATACATGGGAAATGTGTGTGCAAGTTTGGAATGTGGAAAAGCCAACAAAAAACGGCTGGTGGAGCTAGCATGTGCTTGTGTGCTGGAGAAAAAATATTTTCCATGCTTTTACCCCCTTCATATGAGACTGGGACACCCAACAAAGAAAATCCACGGGTCTGAGGAAAACTCACATGGATACACGTTCATCCCACGTTAAATTGCAAGATGGAGCGCCGGCGC
>JAHZNA010004783.1:0-35371 GCA_027743935.1 Sinodicranocentrus sp. ZH6 | reverse complement strand
ATGACCTTGTGCAAAGGGCGCTATCTTATAATAAATAAATAAATAAATAAATCTTGTAAATAAAAAGCTTTGTTTCCTCATGTTTTAAAAAAGTAATTGAGTGACACAACAGTGTGCCATTTCGTATGCAATAAATTTTAATGAATTGCGTGAACTTGAGATTGCATGAGGGCTGCAACAATGAGAGCCTCTTATTTTCAATCCTTTAATTAGTCCTGTTCTAGTCTGGTTCCATCTTCATACATATTCTATTTAAAATTTCGATATTTGGAGTTTTCACTGTTTTCATGTATATATAAATGCGGTCAATGGATGTAAATCGGTGCTTCAAATCGTAGAAAAAGAGTATTAAAGCAACTTCTACGAAAACTTTAGTAGATGCAAAATTTATAGAGTGCGAGTGCGGTACATATTCAGCCAGCACTTGCATACAGCCCAGCTACATTATCTTTTCGCTTTTAAGCAAAATTGTGGGTGTGGCTTTCTGATGAATTCAAATGGTATCTCCAGTTTTCCCGTAGCTTAAACCATTCTGGTTTTATGAAATCGCTAGATTCATATTTCCTCGGCAATCGTCGTGATCACCATATAAAAATTTTGAAGTTATTTGTCCGGCTAGCAGTATATTACGGACATGAGTGTCGAGTAAAAATGTATCGTAGATTATGATTAAATGCACGATGTGATCTAGGACTATTAGTTGTAAAAGATTACGAGTACGTGGGATGCCTACAAATGAGTATAAAGTATAAGACTAATTTGATAGCACAGACATCAGTCATCAGGCCAGACAGAAACTTGTAGTTTGCCTTTGAAAAAATATGTTGTAAAGATTATCTAAAGTGGTAAATTACTTCCAGAAAGATAAAGGCTTAATCGATTGCTGGATAAAAATTACATGTTGTTAAAATCTTGAACAGCTATAGCCAATGTGCTGAAGGTTTCGCAGACTGCTGATAGGGCTGACTGACAATGAGCCGACTTTCATATTACCTCTACTATCTGTACCAACTAAACACATTCTGCAACTTGTGCCTAATTTGTCTGGTTCGACTTAAACTTATGTTATTCTGATCGAAATTAAGGAATTGAGCCACTGTGCATTGCGTAAGATCGGGTTAGTTCGTGCTTGTATACCATGCTAATGATGAGATGACAACAGGGAATGTATTGTTTGTTTATTCAAAAAAGTAAAGACCATGAAACTGATTATGTTTCTCGGAAGGAATTCTCAAATAGGCAGGAAGGTTGGCTTCATTTCAAAAAACTCGTGTTGATAATGTACACAATTTCAACACGGTATAGTTCTTGAAGAAAAATTTAAGGTTACATCTTTAGAAATAACTGAACAAATGCGCATTTTGTCAAAAGTCATTAGTACGAGAATTTAATAGGACAGAAAATGCTCATCGGATAACGGCAATATAAAAAGAGCACATATACATATGGTAATTCTCATTTTTTTCCAAAACTGTCTATGCCTTCTTTGGAGATACTTTACAATATACTTCACGAGGATTGATATATGTAATTGGAATTTTAATGGACAGAGATTATTGAACTCGAGTGCAGCAATGAATTTCTGCACAAACCTCTTGATCTTGATTTATTTTATGTCACATCACATCGCTTGTTTGAACAAGGTTTTTGCTCTCGGATCGGCCAAATAGGCGTTGCTTCTATTTGTGCATGACTTTATTGTTTGTTTGTTAGAATTATGATTCCTGATTAATACCACTGAAACTTGATAATGATGGCAGTGATGCTCAAGTGACGCCCGTATCCTTTACAATTACTTTTAATTCTGATCATGCTGGACGAAATTCTTCGTAAGAATGGAAAGGGAATTGATTTAAACTGTTTTGAACTTTTTTAATGATGTATGCTTCGACCAATTAATATTTTCGTGCTGCTAACATTTGAGCTCTGTTTCTCTATCGTTCTCATCTCAATAAACATTGAATCAAGCACCAGGATTTAAAACATAATGGACGTTTTTGCTTCCAACATGTTTTATTTAAAGGTAGTGTAGAGTGTCACTAACTAGCCTTAATTCTACCTCATCAAGTATATACTAGAGCATATACTAGAGTATAGTGCTTATGGATATTCAAAAACCAATAACGTATACATCTGTTTATGATTTAGTACACAACGAATTTGAATGCACATATCATTTGTTATTTATCAATATTGGAGCGTATTTCACACTCCCTACATACTTTGTATTTGGAATTTGGACTGTTTTATGACGCTTATCTTTTAATTCCATTTCTGTTATGATACTTAGATGACGTATCGAACTTTCCCGTTCTTTCCCTACCATGCATTTGTACTTGTACGTAGTGAGCCAAAAGCTTCAAAAAATCTAAACCACACCACGCAACTGCAAATGTATCATGTTGTAAATATATTTATATCCCTTTACTTATTAATCATGTAAAGTGAATGGACAGACATATGTACGACACAAACATATCATTAAATTTCAACTTTCGCGTGAAAGCCTTGTGCTTATACATTTGAGCAATGCAGTAGTTATAAAATTTGAAGCTGCAATGCCCACTCAAGTCAGCCAACTTTGCTGTTGAGTCTTTAAAACCTTCATGGTTCGAATTGTTTTGTTCCCTAGTTCTTTTTTCTCTCTGCCGTCGTCCCAAACCCTAAGCCAAACAACGTATTGCTCTCCTCGCCTTATTAGTCGGAGCCAGTCTCTCGTTTGGTTGACTTTGTGAGTCAGTTCCTTTTTAATAATAATAATCCAATCCCCAATCACAAGCCCAACAGAAAAAAATACATACTTATTGGTTGTTGTTGTACAGTGGTGCAATTAATCGATGTGTATCTCTATCCCTTGTACACTAACACAATGCTTTCATATATGTTTATGCATTGTGTTTCTAGTACAAGGAAATCATATCATGGGACATTTTATACTGTAACTCTGTGAAATGACATGAGTATGTAAGCAATATAGGTGGTTTCTTTCTTGTAATAATTTTTAAACTGGCTGGTATGATAGAGAAGTTGATAAGCATGGTCTCGTCATGTTGGTATGATGTATGAATGCTGTTGTACAATGTGTGCGAGTATTTTTGGCATTATAAATAAACGCAACACTTACACCAGACAGGCATTTGAAGATTACATATGAGCATAGCATCTGGTGGCTCAAAGACAGAATTCTTTTATCAGTGTGACAGGAGGATACGTCACTTTAGCTCATTACATCTCATTTTGTCCCTTGTTGCTGTCGACAGTTTCAGAGTTCTCAACATCATACCGGCATTACCAATAGCTTATGCTTTTAATTGTTTTAGGCAAGTAATACGCATCAGTTTTGTGAGCACGCACTATTACGCTCTCACGATATTATTCTTTCTCAGCATTTTTTCCCAATAAGTTGTTTTTTCAATGTAGCAATATATATACGCCCTTCAGGTTGTGTGTATAAGTATATACGTGTATGAGATTTCGTATGTATAAACTGTTAATTCTGTGCAATCGGGACTATTTCATTCTTGCGCAATTTTATAATTGTATATTTTTATTTTTAACCTTCATCCTATCTTTCGGGTTTCTTAAAACTGCAAAAACTGGGAATAAAGAGGTGGAAGTTAATGGGTAATTTTGTCTATGTATTTCTTTCATACAGTGATTTGTGACTTTCGGTTGTGATGAAATCGTGATTTGCCTATGTGAAAGTGAATAACATTATTTGATTGAGGTGGATTAAAAAACTAACTACCTGTTTATGTGAGCTAGGAGAAAGTATAAAGCGACAGAACACCATATTGACTTATTGACACTCTAAATTAAATTCTACTTATACTTAATTCCTCTCGCAACGAATAGTATTATAGTATTTGTTTGACACTTACCATCTATTATAATCTAACGATGGAAAACCTCGATATCAATGAAGGCAAAGGGGATGTGGCTCAGTTGCCTTTTTTAAATGGATCTTCGAAATCTGCTGCCAATGGCGTAAACGTTCAAGGTTCCGTGAATCAGGAAAATGCCGCATGCGCTGAGGCTGACGGACATGGTGCTGTTGCTGCGTCTTCAAGGAAAATTAAAAGGGAGAATAAAGAAGATCATGGCGAGGGCGAAGCGGGGGAGAAGGAGGAAGGTTCGTAAAAAATTCAGACCGTTTTTTTTGTATTTTTGTAAATTCATTTGCTAAGAATTAAACGATAGGTTTCATCATTTTGGTCATCTGACAAGCGATAAGCAATGTCACGGTTTTTAGTCATTTGTCTCATGCTGTATTACTTGTGCAGAAATTGATCACACTACTGCGCTGTAAATTAACAGAATATAGACGATTGAACGCTGGTAGCGTCATAGCTGCTGCAGTTTTCACATTTTAACATCACACTTCATCACAGGCTATGCTTTTAAAACATCTTCGTACATTTAGAAGCCTCACCGTGTAATAATACTGAAAGGGAAAATAAATAACAGAGTCGTTTTATTATTTTCTAGGGATTTTCCAATCGAGATTAATAAAAATGAGAAAGTAGGTTTCAATATTAATGTCTGGAAATATGAAATCGTTTCACAAAATCAAATGCATAGATACATAATATGCAAATAGAAATAGATCTGGATCTGTCATCTGTGGGTTCAATAACAAAGGTCTATGGGTTCTTTTTTGATACCCTCCTACATGATATAGATATGCGTTCAATTGTTTCACGAGAGTTAACATAAGCTTGTCGAATTGCTTTTGGTGTGTGCTTAGGCTTAGTGGTAACATGGTCAAGGTTTTTTAAAACCTCGGTTCATTTACGAAATTACTTCTGATGCACTGTCCTGAAGTTGAAGTGGCCAATAGATAAACATGAGTATTTTAACTGTTTGATAAGATAATTCATTCAAAAAGTTTTTGTCATGTTTGATAAACAAAATTATTTCATAAGAAATTATTCAAAGACGTCAATTGTCGTGTTTATATGTTGACAGAATGTGGGAACTTTGATATGTTTAGATAGTTTTCAATGTCTTTTTAAGTTAATTACTTGTTGAAGAAAGCGACTAGTATGGCACGGGTGGATGTATTCGAAGGTTAGGTTCATATATGTTCGTAATAATAAAATAAAATAACAAACCATGGAAAGCGTGCTAACCTGCTGCAAAATGTCCTCATTGCCGCGTGCTTATATGGTGTGCTTCCTTCACTTTTGAAGACATCTTTTATCCATGAGATATGTTGTTGAAGCAAGTAAATGGGTAGTAGAGTAGCCCTGCGAAAATCCTTACAAATGAATGTAATTGAACATTATTGTGCGTTACACATACTGAAACGAATTTTACCTGATTGTAATGTAATCGTATTTGGTATAGTATTAGAAGGTAAATTCTAATGCTGAAAGAGTTAATCCGCAAATGGTTGATTGTAAGTGATGGACTTTTGTTTGGATTTTAACACTACTTTACGTTGTAAAGTTTTAAAAGTCGACTTTAAGGCTTTCTGGCTTTCACTATTCACAATTTCTTTTCTTGTTTTCTTGACTGAATCTGATTGACTGTTTGTGGGAGAAAACTGTGCCCAGCCCTGAAGAGCCTGTATTTTAGATGGTGCACAATGCACATGCATACCAAAAATACAATACAAAGCTGACATGGAAATTTCTTAGTGCATAGCTGAGCTGCTTATACGGCAAACGTAAATACACACGATTTAACATTTTTCATGACTGTATGAGTAAAACATTGCTTAAATATGGTTTGGTGAACGATCAATTGTGTACGTCCGTGAGCCCCGTCAGGTCAGTTTGTGCGCCTGCATAAGCATAAGCCAAGCACATATGACCAGGAGTATTGAATTTTCTGCCTACTGCAGGTACACAAGTTACTACTGCGGAGTTAATCTACAAGTTTTGTAAATTAGATTGCTTTGGGAAATCCGTATCTTCGGCCAAAAAAGAATCGAAAAGGTCAATAAAAGATTATTGTTGAATGATAATAGCTTTGGCGTTTGCTACCATCTAAACTTTATGCGTAAGGGAATTTCATTGTTGGTGTTGTTAATTGTGTATGAAATTTAACATATCTTAATTAAAGATGAACGCTTGAATGCATCTCAAAAGCAATATTTTAAATCGTTCCACGTGTACTGTGCACCTCATTATTCAGAACATCCGGAGCCTCACTAAATTTTGACGAGTTTATTATTTTTATTTACCTATATTAATATAAATGAAAATCCCAATCCACGGGTTAAACAACGAAATAGAAAATGCCTTCATCATTCATAGACAGTCGTCAAATGGACTGGGCGCCGTTCGTACCCTCACCAAAAAGTAACTAGAATAGGGGTACGTTGTAGATTATAGATTATAGACTACTACTACTTAATCGCAACCGACTACATGCATCCAGTCCGATTCACTTTCACTCAAGTTGTATTCTTAAAATATAACGTACATACATATGTGTATGTATTAAAGTAACAAAAAGTTTCATCCGCGATGTTCATCGTTCTTTTAACTCTGTAATAATATGTGCTTTGAAAAATCGCCAGCTATCATGAAAACCCTGACATCCGCATGAACTGTCCCAAACCATGCATTGTAAGAGTGGGGCACACATTTAAGACAATTTCCTGAAACTTTTAAAATGCTATCACTATCAGTACACACCTCTTAGCGGACAATGTTCTAGGAAGAAAATATCATGTTAGCATAACATACATATGAAAAATAACGATATTCATAAATACTTAATCTATAGCTTATATACTCGTACTGTATATCCCGGTTTACATTGCACATTGACTGCCAATGTCAGCAGTCTATATGTCATGGAGAAAGTCATACAGAAAAGAAATCATGTTTTGATAGAACAATTTAAGGCACTGGGATTTCCTTACAGCATGTATTCGACTTTGTGTGCATGCTGACTTGTTATTATTCTATAAACTTACATACATAACTTCAGTGGAGAGAACTTATATGCTGCAGTATTATCTTTTACTGTATATATGGGGGTCATCATTCATCATTTCATGACGGGGAAAGAAAGCTGATATGTAATATTTGTGTAGAATTACTTTTGGCGATATATACTTTATTCCGAATAGATGATATACTGTGCATATAATATACCTAAATACTAAATATATTTTTCTAGATAAAACCAAGGAGGCAACTCATTAACATCGTTATGTTGAATACAAGCTAAACGTAATATAAAAGAACGCAGGAGAATTATTTAAATGAGAATTTTTTATCATATAAGTATGGTATTCACAAGTATGGGATTGTAGAATTGTTCATTGTTTGAGTTGTTGCATATAATTACATACACATTTCATCATCTACGTTTTTCTACCAGTTTTCTGTATGGAAGATTGTTTTGTTGGACGAAATAGACTGAGTATTCTAATGTACTGTGAGATTTAACGCGCAAAATCAGGAGGGTACGATTAAATCAGCAAACATTTTGTAGAAACACGCTTGCTGTTTTCTTCGCAATGGTATACATAAGTGTAGATAGATATATGCGGAAACTTTCGTATACACGTGCAACAAACATATATATGTATCAGAGATTTTCTGAGTGATTCTTATTGTATATTAAATGATTCACGCTTGTAAAATACACTCCACAAAGTTCGAAAACCTACCAGGAGGCATTATTGATGAAACGATTTTTTGTCTTTCATTGAAACTTGGTTTTATTGGCATATCTTTAGTTTTGCAATGGCAATGAATTTGCAGTCGCAACTCACTCGCAAGTCACGACCCACAGCATATTTTCCTGTTTTCTACATTGCTCTACACTGCGTAAAATACTGCCTCAAGTCAATAGTACATCGGTTTCGTTTTACTTCGTAATAGTAATGATATTTGATATTGTATGCAAGCTCAGCCTGGCTCAACTAGAGTAACGACGAAATGTTTTCATTTTAAAACATACGACATACGAGTCATCAACAAATATTATTAGCCTCAGTGACTTGAAAGTTTTGTTAAGAACGGAGTTGATTTTTTAGTATGCAAAGAACAAGTGTAAGAAGGGCAAAAGAACAGAAGCCCGAGTAAACATCTAAATATGCAGCGTTGTGAAATTCAACCGAAAGCTCTTTGGCTTATCGTCAAAATCCACATTTTCTCGAGCTATAATGTCACTAATGTGCTATGCTATTAACACAATACATCTGTGATAACTGTTATACATAGGAAGCTGTGTGAAAATAGCAGTATGCTGTTGTGTTGTCGCCAATTCGCTTTTCTATTTTAGAATTAGTGGAGTGAGCAGCCCACAAGAGTGAACTTGTCAATTTTCCCCATTTCACCTTTCAATGTTCAGTCGTTGATTGAAAGTGTAGAAGATAACTACTAATTTGCAAATTGCAGAAACTGTTTTATTTCAACTAATTCCGACAAAATATTTTTGTGCATTTCCAACTCAATTAATAATTGAGTGTAGTCTTTTTGTCCCTGGAAGTACATTTGGAGTGGATTGAAGGCAGAGTGATATATTTGACATCTTGTTGTGTATTACGATACCCCTATATATTCTGTATTTCGGAGTAACTGAAATTGCACGTGTATCAGTGGAAGTTGAGCAAGTCTATCAAGCAAAATGACATACCGTGGGTACCGTGTCACCCAAACACAGGATTCTTTCGAAAGCATGGATGCCCATTTCTCCCATTTCAACCATCTCATAAATGGAAATGGTTAGTAGAGTAATTAACGTTTGATAAAAAAAAATCATGCATTTTTACTTGTTTAATGGAATTGCCCATTATGTAAAGTTATTTATCATACTACAATAATTGTGAAACCTTTTTTGTCATCGACAAACAACAAGCAAACCAAGATTTGATCGTCTTATTCGAAGTATTTAGTAGTTGAAGCATATCATACTTTCACTTTAGAGGGCCGTACAAAATTGTGATATTAGCAATGCAAGTATCGTAATTTTGAATGTTAGTGGTCTGTCTGGTCAAAGCCTTCTTTATATAGGAGGCTTTGGTCTTGTTTAGGTTGATAACAGAATTTACAAAATAAGATGAATCTCAATTTTCCGTAATTACTTACTACAGAGAGGGAGAGAGAGTAATTCTTTTGATGAATTGTCATTAAATCTGCTTAACACAAATATATCCTACATAATGACATGTGTAAGGACTAGATTTCTTCTAAAATTTTATCGGATCGCTCCTGTCCACAAGTTTGTTGTGTATTCAGATAATCCATGGGCTGAAGTATCCATTTAGGTGTCTCGTTTATGTGTCTTTGATTCTACTCCTATTTAATCAATTTCCATGTGAAAATTCTTACCTAAGTACTTATACTTAAACGATCAGTAAATCGCTGAATGATACTGATACTCACAAGAGACAAAGAAACGTCCATCTAAATAATGCAACAATAATCAACCTAAAATACTTTCAAGGTCAGCATCCAAGTCCTTTTAGTTACACAAGCGATTACAAAAATTATCTGAGGTTACAAGCTCTAAGCTCAGCACGATATTATATTAATAACTCGCATATAATTATAATACATAAAGTAATCTCATGTTTTTTCATTAAATTAAGACTAAGAAGTTATATGTCATCTTTTTTCTTCCATTTAATCAGTGGTAAACAATACTTCAACATCTCCATCTATTAATCGAAACTCATGTCGCCGGCTCCGGTTCCTAATAGGATTATATTGTAAATTGCATTACACGCTAATTTGTATAAATTATTGTGTACTGTACAAATGTAAGTATCCATTAGCTTTATAGCATTTGTTCGGGAAAAAATATTGCTTGCTGATGTAGCCAAATTGAATGTGGAAAACTTTGGGAGCACATTCTGAAAGTGAATTGTACTATTTGTACTACGAAAGACTTGAGAAATAAAGGCTCGACTTGTTAGAGAGCGTAGTTAGATTCCGAAGAGTCCACGGGGCATCAAAGCCTAATTATCCGTCAGTCCAAGTCCAGCCATCATGAGAAACTTTTTTATTACTACGTCGTAAGTAGATACACATTTTTGGATAACGTTGGTAATTCGAAAAGGTTTTCATGGTTCATGGTTGACCCTCCCATATTTTATTAACAACCAGAACGAAGCATTAGGACTGGGTGTAGCAAATTCTTAAAGGATAGATATTAAACCAAACCTTCCCGTAGACTGTGTACGCACTCGTTTGCAAATTTTACACATAAGTTTTCATCAAATTCACTGCTAACTTTAACTTATCAACGGTTAACTTCAAATTTCCTTTTAAATTTACCTCTACAACTACGGCGTTTTCATTTTCAGCTAAACAAAAAAAAAGATGATAGACTGCAGACTGACTAGGATTGCTTATCCTATCACGTAAAGCCCAAAAAATCATCTTATCAACAAATTAACGTGATTTCCGATTTTCATTTTTTACCTAAAATCTAATTTTTTAACCTTCAAATCTATTATTGTACACTGTTGTGTACAGCTTTTGGCAGTGCAGTGGATGTGACTGATTTATTGTTTAACTTAATTTAAGTGTGGTTAGGAAGTTATAGGGCGGGAAATAAGGATCATGATAATGTAATTTAACACAAACAAACTTATTAGTGTATGCAAATTTATTTTGCTTTCTGTGATTATAGTAGCGATTCCAAATACGATACAATTCATCGTTATTAGCACATATACATGAATGACTCATGAATATACATTTAGATTGATTGATATTGATTGCATAGTTTATTGAGTAATGTGACGACGAAAAATTCTCTGCTAATTAACTGACTTTCTCTCAAATGCAGGAAGCGAAAGTCCACCTTATGGCAGTCCGACTTCTTTCCAAATTCCCAGGATTCGGCATTCTCAACTTGACGACACTTACGAAGAGATGGCTGGGACTCTTCTTATGCAAGAGACTGTACAGACTCAAATTGCTAATGAGATTTCTGCCCCATACGAGGTACCACAGTTCCCAATTGAACAGATCGAAACTAAACTAGCCCTTCAACGCCAGCTAAGCATCAGGTAACTAAGCATTTGTGCAAACCTATTGGAATCATGAAATATAAACGGCGTAGTTCAAGTTAAAAGTTAACGTATTGCAGTTTGCAGTGTTGCACTGTTAGCTTTCATTAACCATATTAACCAGAGTGGTAATACTGGTAATTTCACATATGTATGAAAGACGTCCCTCCCTGTGCATGTGTAACTGATCATCACTAAAACGGAGATTGATACTCTGATTTTGTCTCGATTAAACAAAACATGCAATTGAAGTTTAATTATATGTATTCATATATTCACAAACAAACGTATTGTGACAATGAATAATATTTAGCTGAGTTAAAATTTCACAACTGCAACGCGTATCTTGAAACGAAGGATAATAGATAGTAATCATATTGAGATGCGTTTTCCATATAATATACACAGAATATAACTCGGAAAACAGTTTAATTGAATAGAAAAAAATGCTAGAGATCCAATGAAAGGACAATCTGTAAAACCAGTAAAACACTAATTTGTTTAGTATGAAGTTCCGGAGATTGCTTCGTAAACGCAAAATATATTCTAAATAAATTTAAGGGAACTTCGTGAAATTGTGTATTTGATAAAAATGTGTTTCTTTCTCCCTCTCGTATGATTCGCCTTAACATAGCAGTAAACCATGCAAACCGAAAGTGGAATTGATCAAGTAAGCAAGTCCAGTATATATTTCGAACCGTTAGCTGAAATCGTTAGTCCCTCGGTTTTATTTAGTGCTTGACTTATTATCGAAATGATTTTTATGTACAATTTACTGCAGTTATGCCGAATTGAATTTGTCAAATTTTTGGTTCAGTTTAGTTATGCCGTTTGGAATGCTGGTTAAAAAGATTTGTTTAGTAGCTATAGCACAATCTATATTAAAATAGAGATACACGCGGAACTAGCTCTGATTAATTTAATAATCAACGAAAAAATGATTGGGCTGCTTATCTAATTAAACAACTTAACTTCCAGCAGATCATGCTTTAACGACTGTTGACTGTTTTAATCTCATAAATTTCCTGTTTAATTTACAAATACTATAATCACATGAATTCCCTTTACAGACAAAAGGATGCGGATGCAAACTCAAGATCTCATAATTATGAGCCTTCTGTTGGACCACTGATGGATGAAGCTGAAGGTGCTAGTAACAAGGCAGATTTTTTCGATTTGGTTCCGCCCTTTCAGCGTGTCTCCGTTTCTGGCGAAGATACTTCAGGGGTTAGCCGAATTGTATATTATGCATACATGAATTTAATTGAATGGCACTTGCGACTCAGTTACATAAAACACAACTTTATGTATCGCTGTAGCCAGATACTTTCTCATCCACTGCTGTCGATTTTAAACAGTTATATTTACTTTTACCCAGGTGCCATATGAGGATCTTATGCATGCATCGAAATACCTTGTAAATGCGCTTAGACTTCGTGAAAACTATATGGCGAAATCAAGGCAAAGCTTTCCCAATATTACGTCAAGGTTTCTTTCGGCACTCGATGGCGCGCATGACCCTCCTCGAAAGGAAATTCATCATGATGACAAGAAAACAATCGATGGTATGCCAGAATAACTTCATCTATTTTTTGTCCTTGAAATAAACGTTAAGGTAGTTTATCAAAAAGTTGCAAGAGATTTGAAATAAGTTCACAAGAAATATCGATTCTCAGAAATCTCAACAGACGAGATTTTACTCTTATCACAAGAAGTTGATGACAGCGAAGGAAAACCTATTGATATGTATGTACATCTTGTGACAAGCAGTCGGGATAACGGTTAGTTTCAGAAGACATCAAAATGTTTAGAATTCCATTTGAAGTAATATTGAAATTACTCTAATTCAAATTGCATCTACTCAGTTCACCGGGATGGTGAGAAACATTTGACGGCTGCTACTATTTTGAATTTGGATAGTCTCAGAAAATTAGAAAAGGACGAAGAGCATAAAAGGAATTCTCTTGTTGGCAAGGCCATCAGGGACTTACTATGTCCTCCTCCATTCAATCGAAATACAGTCTTACAAGTTGACAGCGATTATGATTTGCGTGAAAAAGTGATTCCGACAAAACAATCGTCGACAAAGCAGTCCAGAACACAAATTAATGATTTCAATTTACAGAGCGTGAACCCAAGATTTAATAAAGATCGTTCTTTCCTCGGCGGTATTAAATTACGAAAATGCATAATAAGTTCTACGTACCACGTACATAATTTTAATTTTAAAATGCCGTTCGTCATTTTGGTTGATATTGATTCCTCGTACATCGCAAAATACTTAGGTACCTTGCCCTTTATCTTAATTCTGAGGTTTTTTTAGTTTGATAAACGTAGTGCTGAGACAAATTGAATGAAAAATTGATGATTACCTATAAGTACCCTTTATCCGTTGAAGATTGTCAACTTTCTTATGTTTCAAGGAATACGGGCATCAGACCAGTGCGGTATGAGAAGTGTGCTTAAAAAAAGGCTGAGAGGTACATTTAGACTTGGACGTTGATGTTGAATGTAGTTCTAACGACTTTTTAAATTCCTAAAATAAATCTTTGGTTTATGTTTGCAGTGGCTTTTAGTTACAGTTTTACGAAATCAAAGATACGAATGAATGATTCAAAATCAATTTTACAAGAAATGCATCTAATCTAATTTAGTCCTGGTCTGTAAATATGAACTTATCTGTTTTAAAGAAAGGCACAAATTACTGTCAGCAGAGCTCAAGTCTAATGAAGTCCTATGTTCTTAAAGCTTATGTCCTTCATCTTCATCTTTCTTACCTAATAAGTTGAAATCTTTCAATCTACAATTTAAGCATTTTTAAAACGGTGCATCAACGTTTTGTGATTAACGCTGTGTATCAACATTTTTCCTGAATAACAAAATGTAACAAACTCTCCGGAATGCCCTTGTATTCCAGTAATCACAAGATATGTCGGCTATATCAAATTCGTCAATATGTTGACCGTTTTCAGTAACAATTTATTCAAATGGTAGGCTTCATGGTTTACCTATGCCTATGTCATGTGCTCTAGCCGAGAATATCTTATTTAGAAACGGCACTTTCCCTTCATTTTAATTAAATTCTACGTTGTAAGTTGCTTGCGTGTCGTGTTGACGTTTTTACTGTGGAATTGTACAAAATGACAAACACATTTTTATTACTATTTGTAAATTTTTATGTCCTTAATGTGGAATAATTTCAGACCACCCCATTCATCCTCCGTCAGCCGCCGGAAATCCCTGGGATATTGAGTTCCAGCCTAGCCTAAATTATAAGTTTAAGTTTAAGGAGGGCGTTGTGCACGTGTATAGTTCTGAAGAAGCGTTGAAAGAGGACAAGCAAATAGATTATCCTTTCCCAAATCTGCTTGAGTACGTGCGTGATATGAAGATAATGTGCGTCATGATTGCCGATGGACCATTGTAAGTATACTATTACAGCCTTTGATGCATTAAAAATTGCTACAAATAGATTTTAATACTTTACTTTAAATACTTTAGTTATCTATAACGGTTAAAACTATGTACAAACTTATTCATTTTAAACAATTTCTAAAAAACCGGTTTAAATGCGTGCACCATCATGAGGGTTTTTAATTTTCTTACATTGTTCATTTTTATCTGGAATGCGAATGCGAGTGATAACGGCCGAGGAATTTGTGCAAGTTAATAGGTCATTTATTTTAATCGATCTAAAACGCCTTAAATTGTTACATTTCCGTATGTGCCGTATTTCTGCAGGTTAATATGTTTCCGTGTTTCTGCAAAGTAGCACAACAAACAACAGCTCTCCGTAATGGGCTTGTTTAGGGCTTCGCAATTAGTCGCTTTTGAAATATATGTAGAAGTTTTCCGTTTTTTACAATGAAATCACAAAGGATAATGTATGTAACTATGTAGGGCCTAGTTTTATTAACTTCTCAAAGCACCCCTTTCGGTGGAAGGCTTCTTTCTTTGTAGACACGTATTGTCCAAGTGGTAGCGGTGGTGGCACATGACCTATGGTTGTGTAGTATTTTTATTGGTATCATGAACTAGATCGGTTTACTTTTTGTTTATTTATCAATTCGTAGGAAGTCCTTCTGTTTCAAAAGACTAAGCTACTTGTTTTCAAAGTATCAGCTACACGTTTTACTAAATGAGGTTCAAGAACTTACGGCGCAGAAGGATGTTCCGCACCGAGACTTCTACAATATACGCAAGGTGAGTTCTTTCGAAGTTTCAATGACTAGATTGGAAGGGTGGGGGTGGAAGCTTTTGTATGTGATGATAGTAGTATCGAACTGCTGTTCGCAAAATTGCAACATAGAATTGACAGGATAGGAAATCAGAACATCCCCCAGATATTAAGACCTTATTTATGCATGCAATGTAAAGTTGTTTGTTTGTGAAGGGAAATGAAATAGCTGATTATAAGTTCTGTTTTAGAGGAAAACTTCAATAATTCAAAACCTTCAGAACCCCCAAGAAAGATTTAAGCTAAGAAAAACCCCTGTGGCTAAAAAGCAGCCTAAAACAATTTCCACCCCCGCTTCATACTACAACTTTAGATTTTCTTGTAGGTTTTTATCATTTCTTGTATATTTTATCCATCTAGGTTGATACTCATATCCACGCAGCATCGTGCATGAATCAGAAACATTTGCTGCGATTTATAAAGAAGACTTTGAAAAATCATGCGGAAGAGTTCGTATGTCGTAAAGAGTCCGGAGAACCAATGACCCTCAGCCAAGTTTTCCAGTCTATGAATTTGACAGCATATGATCTTTCTGTGGATATGTTGGATGTGCATGCGGTATGTTATATTAAATATATTCGATTATATAGTTTTAACTTAATTACAGCATGTAGGCCCGATTTAATATATATATTTATGTTCCAAAGGATCGCAACACATTCCATCGATTTGATAAATTTAATGCAAAATATAATCCTATTGGAGAGTCACGTCTCAGAGAAGTATTTTTAAAAACCGACAATTTTAATGGAGGCACATATTTTGCTAGCATCATCAAGGTACATATGAGAATCTAATAATATACGTAACCAAAATACAATGACCTTCTTCGTGACCTTGATTCAGTATTTTGACTACACATTCGACATTATGTTCACTTTGTAGGAAATAATGTATGATCTGGATGAAAGCAAATATCAAAATGCAGAACTTCGCTTGTCAATTTATGGTCGCAATAAAGATGAATGGGACAAATTAGCAAAGTGGGCACTTTCTAATAATGTTTATTCAGACAACGTTCGATGGCTCATCCAAGTACCACGATTGTAGTAAGTTATGAGTTTATTAGTTCAATAATTTATGTGTTGTTCGTTCAGTAGTGTGTTTATTTAATTAATAGAATTACCTAATATGCAAGCTTTTTAACGTTTTATAGTGATATTTACAAATCGAAGGACCTGATCAGCAACTTTCAAGAAATTTTAGATAATATTTTTATGCCGATATTTGAAGTAACGAATGATCCTCATAGTCATCCAGAATTACACCGATTTCTGCAATACGTAAGATATTAAACTTTTTAAATAAATTAATTTTTGGTTCAGACAGAGGTAAAGGTAAAGTCGAGGTTATAACGGCCCGTTTCTTTAAAGAAAATAATCAGGCTTGACGTATGATTTATTTGTAAGTTTTAACATGAAAACACTAAAAGCATAACTCAATTGTTAAATTAAATTGCCTATATCTACGAGGGCATTTAACATTTTCAAAATCCGATAAACCCAATCTTGGAAAACTAATTAAATTAAAAACATTTTGGTGAAAAAATGAATCATTTTGAATCATAAACTTATATCTAGTTTCGAAATATATATGGGGTCTTACATTGTGCAAAGTTTGACCAATTTCTTCGCTGACATTTATCAATCGATGTTCCAAGAAGTCTTTCATTGCCCCAAGTTTAACGGTGTTTTCTGTTAAAAGGTACTTGGATTTGATTCTGTTGACGATGAAAGTAAACCTGAGCATCCATTGTTTGACACAAATGTTGCGACACCAGACAAGTGGAATGGAAAAGAGAACCCTCCTTATAGCTATTATTTGTACTTCATGTTTGCTAACATGTCGGTGCTAAATCATTTTAGAAGGTACGTTTAATTAAATCAATCGTTAAAGTTTAGTAGACAGTTTTATTTAACGAAATTTTGAATTGATGTGGTAACACGCAGGGAACGTGGTCTAAATACTTTCGTGTTGAGACCTCACTGTGGAGAAGCAGGTCCTGTTCAGCATTTAGTATCAGCATACTTACTATCAGAAAACATTTCTCATGGTCTGCTATTGCGAAAGGTACGCATTTAATCCTCTTTAAAATATGGCTTCGAGGACCTAAAGATTTATTCTAAAATCCGTTTGTGAAGCTTTGTAGTAATATCATACCTCATGCTGGCTTGTTTTAAGGTTCCAGTACTTCAATACTTGTACTACCTAGCACAGATCGGAATAGCAATGTCGCCTCTGAGTAATAATTCGTTGTTTCTAAACTACAATCGACACCCACTACCGGAGTATTTAGCTAGAGGACTTGTGATAAGTTTATCAACTGATGACCCTCTCCAATTTCATTTTACCAAAGAACCACTTATGGAAGAGTATAGTATTGCCGCGCAGTTCTGGAAATTAAGTGCTTGCGATATGTGCGAGCTCAGCAGAAACAGCGTTCTAATGAGTGGTTTTCCTCACAAGGTTAACATTGATATTTTACACAATTTTTAATCTGAAAATCTAATTTTCGTTGTTGCAGCAATGCAGTGCATTTTGCGTTTAATCTTATTACAGGTCAAGCAGTACTGGCTAGGACCCAACTACACTAAGGACGGAGTTGCAGGCAATGACATAAGTCGTACGAATGTTCCTGATATCAGAGTATGTTACAGATATGAAACCTTGGTAGAGGAGCTGGCCAATATTTTTAAAGTTGTTGAACTAGTCAGCAAATCTAAATCTTAAAACTAATAAAATGAAAATCGTCTAATGCAGCCAAAAATTTAAAATTTCAACTCCCTTGGACAATGAAAAGCTTTTGCGAAAAATTAATTTAGAATCGGACGGAGTATGTAATATATACATACACCATAGATCATTTCGTTAAAATCATGCATTGGTCGCAATTCTTTTGCTCCGTAAAAGCTACAATATGCAAGTTTCAGACTTCAGACACATTCAAATATTACTATGTATGAGCTTGATTTATCTATAGTAAGAGCAACTAGCGAGCGAATAAAATGGATTGGATTACTGCTTTTATGTATGAAAATAAAAATAAATTAAGAAGACCTATACATGTAAATATGCATGAATACTATTTACTTTTACTAGGAATATTAAATACATTGATAAATCATTTATCACCTCAGATATTAGTGCTATAAAGAAAAACGCCAAACATGTTTGTGTGATTTAGTGTAAATCTAAGTTATTGCAAATTGGATGAGTTATTATTTTAAAATGAAATTAACCGTTATTATCGTATATTGTGTGTTATGGATTATTGTTATATTACCAATGCATATCGAAATTATCGAATCAATAAAAGTTCACCAGCAGAAAATGATATGCACCCATATCATTAAAAGGCATCATAGTTATTATTAACTTTCTTATACACAAGCATAGGGTTTGTCTGTCTGTCTGCCTGTCCAAACAGGGATTCACCATAAAACATTTGCATGCATGTAAGGAGCTCCGCTACTTGAAATTTGCTACATTTTTAAAAATATACCTTTAGACCGTTCTAACGGTTAAACGACAACTTTTTTCAAAAAACTACTTGCACCAATCGACTTAATGTTTAATAAGCTTTGGAATATATGTTGTAATTTGAAATTTCGAAACCGTTTATTCTTACCGTTAGAACCAAATAAGTTATATAACAACGAGAAGCTAAATATGAGGCAGAATGTGCATTTTTATTATGACTGCTTTAGATAGCCAGCCGAACATTGTTTCCTCAATTACAATTTTCCATGAATTTTTTATTTCATCCAACCATGGCTGTATAGATACAAGCTTGAAAATCACAGGGCTCAAATATTTTTACATTAGGAAATCAGTTGATTTTACTTCTCGTTGTTCATAGCTTCTTTGGTTAGAACGGTTCAACGGATTTGGCTAATAATCAATACGCGTCAGGAGTTTGGGACCCTATACTGAAATATACTGGTATATCGATTGGTGAAAACAGATTATGAAGAAGTTCAGCCCTCAGAATTAGAGCTATCACAGACAGACCAACGTATAGACACACGGAATTCCAATTTAATTAAGAGCTTCGGTTTTAAATAATTGTTGCAGTGACCTACTCCGATATATTCGTAGTATAAGACTACTTGCAGTTATCAACAAAACAAATGATAAATCTATAACAAATTTCATTGTGACTTCAGTTTTTATTATTTTTTATTTTTTATTTTAAACAATCTACATATTTTTATAGCACTCGCACAAATTGTTTCTTAAAGTCAGTAAGAAAAATCATTCGAAATGTGATGTACCTACAACAAAATCATTTTTAGATATTTAGATTGATATATTCTTATCCCGCAAGTATAATTCAACTCTATAACAGTTCGTGTAACATTTACGCAAAGAATATTTCTAATCATTGTTAGCGTTAGCAAGTCGGAAATAACCAATAACCATACATATATATATATATATACCTATATAATATATCCAACAGAGAAGAGAAATCTATCTGACTTTATATAAAATCTATGCTTTTTATCGATCAGTTCAAGTGGAATCCCTTTTCCTTGGTAGCAGCAAGAAGTCTGTCCTTCAAAATTTCTTCTGAAGGATATTCTGGTAGTTTGAGGTAGTGGACACAGGTATTTACAGACGGATAACTTCCTTCTCCAGCATCGACTTTACGAACGACTGTTAGTCGTGGGTGTAAATTAGATAAACCACCGGGCGGCAAGGAAGAACATCCAGTAGTAAATTGTAAGAATGCTTTCCTCTCTTCACTTGTTAATGAAACCATTACATTTACGAAACGAATGAACCCAGGGCTGAAATTATATAACATAATAAAGATTAACAGTTAATATCAATGCATAACATAAAGATACGGTGTTTCCGCAATTTAAAAAAATCGGACGGACTTCTTTTTCAACATTGGTCACAAGTCAATTCAAGTACATAATATCTTCTAAGAGTCAAATTTTGACCGTAAAACTAGAAACATATTCCCAAGTGAATTTTTAAGAAAACATGTGGCTATCAATCGGTCACAACATATTTATAATATATTTTTACTAAGCTAGAGAACAAAGTAAAAAAATTCTGTTCGTTTTACCTTTCCTTTGTATAACCAAGCTTTGGCTCAGTGTAGTTGAGAATATCATCCCTAGTCCATGCCGGGCTTTGGTCACCACACAACATCAAACGAACTTCGTCAGGGCTAAAAGCAGCAAGTTTCTCCATCGGAAACACTTGATCGAAACCTTCTTTAATCGCAGTTAACTGTTTATGAATTCCCTTATTTAAACAAAAGTCGGTCAGAAGCTCAATATAATCTTCCACATTTTCAATAGTCACATCCTCAAATTCGCCTCGAGGGCACAGGTCAACAGCATTGTATCCATACACCCGTGATGAAGGAGAATATTGGAAATTCAAGCCCAAATCTTCCAATCTCACAGCTGGCCCTGCATCTGTTCCAACCAGTTGAGGCAAGGCAAGGTTCTGGATCTATACAATCAATGAAAATTCGGAAGTTTATAGAATGTACCCTAAAATCATAGTCTTTATCAAAGTTTTAACCATGCAATTAAACGTTTTAAAAAATTGTTGGTGAGATACTAATTCTTTGTCTTTGATAGATCATGCATTTGTACATAAACGCACACGATCGTAGGAATTTACCTAGAATTTACTTATTTATTAATCTTCACATTCTCCACAGTAGATTAACTTATGACGTAGAAAAATATATGAGCCCCTAAATAAATTTTTCCTGCCCGGCTCTGAAATCGACTTCGTCCCAAAAAAGTACATTGATTTAAAAACTAGCATAATGTTTTTAATCGGGATACTTTTCAAGAAAGGGTAGATTGTAGATCGACCTTAAATAGGGATATAGGACAGGAACAAATATCTGCCAGACACTTTTGAAAACTTAGGTGCTTTGGAATATTTATTTTACAAATTGTAAACTTGTTGTTAGTAAGGCAAGTAAGCTTTGTCTAAACGAATGCAAATGTGTACTGCTTGAAAAAGAAGTATTTAAAATTGAAAGAAACTATAGTGTTTGCGCTAGCGCTGCTTATTAAATCAATGCCCTTAATTAGGACTAAATAGATTTTAAGACAGGGACAGAAACAACTTCTCCCATCTTTTTTCTGCATCATAGACTAGAATGTGAAGATTAATAAGTACATTCATACGAACATGTGCGTTCATGGTTAATGTAAAAATGCATGAATCATCAACGCCACAAAATTATCGAGCTAAACATTTGAGTTACCTGACGCAGCTTATCTGACTCAGAGAGAGAATTATCATGCAAAATTTGTCGTTTTTGCATTGCTAGCTCCTGTAACTGTTGAAGGAATCGCGCCCGAGGTGGATCAATTTCCATTAAGTCTTCGATAGTCAAAATACCGTGGTGCCACGGTCGATTATCCAAAACTCTGTATTTTGGCGGATCTAACTCTATTTCCTTTTCACTTTCTTGTGAAATGTACGATGAGACCATTACATCTTCTTCACTCACTGGTGTAATGACACGGTCCGTCCGAGATCTATAATTAAACGCATGAATTAAGGTTTTTACATTACATTTGAACTGTAAATCTATTCCAGCTACTATTTTTTAAACATAGAACATACCTTTCTCGCACTTCGCTTCCAAATTCACCAGAGCACAGCAGTTTGAAGAAGGGGCGAGATAAAGGAAGATCGACAAGTCTCCCATCTTGAAATACCTTCGCGATAAAGATACCAAGAAATCTAAAATAACGGCAGACTTTTTCTGAGGCAACTGAATCTTGTAAAAGTGGGGCAGGAAAGAGTCCAGTACTTCGTTGTACGTAGAACCCAGGAGGTCTGACTAATAAATCGTCAATTACAGACGGTTGGTCAAATCGATTGGAATCAGGTAAATCATCGCACAGCCACATGGCTAAGTCTTTACGTTGAAGCTCAGCAGCGACAAGCGCATAAAATTCCAATGTTGGACCCAGACCGGTCCCATCTTCTCCTTGGAACTCAATCTCTAATACTGACTTGCGACTTGCATGAAAATTCATCACCTGCATTGCCCAGTCCAATAAGTTGTTACCTCGAGGAACTTTTACCCTTTCATGCTTTAAACGACCCAATCTAAATTCATGAGGATCGTCACGACGAATTCGAGAACGCTCAATAGATTGGTCACGTTGGTTTTGCAGCCATACTATGGATCTGTTTTGATAAATTTACTCGTTTTACATCATCTCATTATTAAAATACAACAATGTAAAAAAAGATAATGTATGTATACCTTGAAGTGCCAAATGCAGTGCAACTGAAATACAAATGGCGCGTTTCAAAAGGAAAAAGCATGGGAGCTGAGTATGTAAGATCTTCACACCAATGTGGAAGTGCACGACTAGCCAAAACGAGAGGATCCTGCAGTTGCTGTCCAAGTTTATTTGTTATCTTTTTACTAATAAATTCGTCGGTGCCAACATGAAAACTTCTTGGAGTGTCCAAAGATATCAAATGTTCTTCAATGTTTTTGGTTGACGCACTGAGCGAATATAAATGTCGTAAGAGATTAATGACTTCTTCCACACTACATGCAGGCTGAGAAAGAGATGAAGGGGAAGGCGAGATTGTTCTACTTCCTATTCCATGAATAATGTGTGACTCAATGGATTCTTTATCGTCATCTTTCATTGTTTCCTTATCTTCTTTGTAAACGATTCTAAACGTGCCAATCCAAATTATTCCACGTTATGTTATACTTTATTTTCGCGGTTCTTAATACAAAGGTTAATTCATAAAATTCAGCTTACGTGTACGTAGGTTCCCATATACGTCGTAATTTTTCCTGTTTTGTACCCAGCTGCGAATTCTGAACCAGTTCTTGAACCGAATGAAAGATGGTAGTTTTGGGATGTGATAGATCAATTTCAACATCCTGAACCTATTCGAGACCATTATTAAAATTCCAAAATTAAAAAAACCTGGTTGAAATAAATTATAAATCGTACAGTTTATATATACCATACCCCAGGCAGGTTTGGTCCTTTTAAAACAAGTTTTAGTTTAGGTTGAGGTGGTAAAATATTGTCCAACTCTATACGAGTATTTTCCTGTGATAAATTTGAGCTTTCAGCAGGTGGGGGAACCTCTAGCTCACTAATTTGATTGACGTTCGTACGACCAGGTCTAGGATCAAAGGCGGGTATCAGTGCCGAAAACTGTCGTTTGAGGACAAACTCATCGTCCCAGGACCGCCGTTTGCCAGAACGGACTTCAAAGCAATCGTCGTCCTAAAAAAGTTAGATAATATTACTATACTAATGTGACCAATTTTCTGATTGAAAGATTTTACTGCTATACTACTTACCGCTTCCTCATACATATAATCGTCTTCGTTTTCCTCGTCGTCATCATTTTCATCATCAGGTAACTCATCGTCATCTTCCAATTCAGCAAGCAACGTTGTTGTACGGCATGTTTCCAAGAAATCCTTCAACAATTGAAACTTTTACTATAGTATAGCAATATATGATTTTTATTCATTATTTATAAGCATTAATTTACCTGTTCACTGTCGCTAGAAGTCGACGTGACGCTCATTGTCAAAGCTGGACCAAGACTTTGGGATCCATGACCGGTTCCTGCAGATCCACCAGCGACAGCTGCATTATTCCCAGCTGATAGGCTAGGGTAACTCTGTGCAGTGCTAAGAAGACCCCCTGTAAGAGAATATAATAAATCAAAATATTTAAAATGGATAACAGTCAAGCTTTCTATTTTTTTCCAAATTTTATACTAGCGACTAGCGTGCATTACTATCAGCTGCAAAAAGAGAAAAAATATTGCTGAAATACAAACACAACCTAAGCTGCGATGATAAATGAGTGAAAGTCCAACCAAAGTGTAGCTTTAGTTAATAAGTTGCAAAAAGCTAATAGCTCGAAGTGCCAAAATGTGCTACGAGTGGAAAATAATACAAGAAGATTAGGAAATAAATAAGCTAATGCATCCAATAAGCTTATCAAAATCAAGGTAAGTCAAAGCTTAAGAAGCATCCTTACTAAACGTATAACACTGACGACTAGCTGCTTCGTTAAATTTATACTTCCTACTATACGAATACGATGAAAACACAGAATCATAACAGCCACTGAACGAGTAACATGAACCTGCTTCATGTTTTGTTCAATCAATTAAAACGAAAAACTAATAGTATAGTAGTTTAGTTACATTGCACAACATGGAAGGGTTTGAGACTTGAAAAATCTTTCAATTTTAATTTAAATCCAAACCTGGAAAATGCGAGGAAAGTGCGATTCTAACGAGGCTTGAAACAGAATGAGGTGCTCGTCCGAAAAGGAAAGGGTTGTTAGACTGACCAGAAGCCTGATGATAATGCTGGCCATGATGATGTTGATGGTGGGGGATAGTAGAGGAAGGATTATAAGAAGTGGGATTCATTCCTGCAGAACAGGAATTATACGCTGCTGTGAGATGCGGCCCACCCTGGATTCCCGAAGGGAGGCGTGAACTATTTATTAAGGATCTAACTCGGGATATAGCCCCCAAGCCATCAAATAGGGACGATGTGGACATGTTGCTCAAATTATTATTCGCAGGAAGGGGAGAAGAAAATACAGAGCTGGAATAAGTTGAAGAGATTGACGACGACTCAGCAATTGACAAATTAGGAACCGATACGCTTTTTGGACTAGAGGACATGGTTGAGGTTCCAGAAGAAGTATTACTTGCACCGGAGGATTCCCTCCCAGGGGCTACTTGGTTTTCAGACCCTCGCCCCAAGACCCCTTTACTATTGGTTCCCAGCCACGCTGCACATAATCATACAAAGGAGGAAGAACCAATTTTTTAGGTTAATTCTTCCTGTCATATTCACATCAACGATTCGTACATACTACAAACTGAGAATTCATACAGAATAAGTTCTACACCTCATACAAACATTCTTGCAGCGACAAACAATCATTGCATTGCTTAATGATCTATGATATCCAGATTATCAGAATCAATATTGTGATGACGAATCAGACAGCTCCCAAACAACATATACTAACAATAAGTATACTCAACAATAACCAAGTTTCCAATTTTTCAGCACACAATTAACACGTATTGACCGGCAATAATTGCACATGCAATTTAACTAAACATAATTTGACAATAAGTTAGTAACTATACTATAAGATACTCTCACACATATCTTCGCTCATTCTCGTTCGTAAAAACGAAAGAAATGGAATGGTTTAATGGTAACCGTATTATTGCAACGATGTACCTATCTACACCTTTACCTAATTAAGACAATTTGCTAATTTTGTACATGATTTATTCTTAATTCAGGAGCCGTAACGAGCAAATGAATGCATGGGTTTACGTACTTATGAACATTTTTCTTCAGGAAATCACCCTTTCGCGAAATTTTTAAATGCTGACCGATTGATATGTACAATCACTAAACTGATACTATGAATTGCAGATGCATCATGTTAGCATTCGTAACGTAATAGACCTAGATGTAGTTAACCACTTCATACGCTTAAACATAACGAGAAATACAGAAAAAGTGCTGATAGACCCTGTTTTGATGAAAACCGCCACAAATAATGTACATTGTGCAACGCAGGTATTTTTGACAGTACTTACAAAACAGTAAAACCCACTAGAAAAGAATCCACAACCAACCAGTTTAAAAAAATGTTTTAGCTGCTGTGAACCCAAACTGATTAAGCGCATAACATAACGAATGATAACCGCTACAACAACCCATGTTAAATTTAGTGATAGATTTAGAAGAACTTACCTAAGGTTCGTCGTGTCTTCCCTCCTCCAGTAGAACGGTCACTAGTGCTACCAGCTTCATTTTCTTCAGATCTCATGTTCTTCCTTAGAGCTATCATTTTCATGACTTCTTTCAATGCTGGTGGACCCATAGCTCCTAGATCAGCTACATCTAGACCACCAAGCTGATTTGTCGATTTTAAAGGTCCTCTACCACCACTGGACGTTAAAACTGCACATTTCATGCCCGAAGCTGAAAGTACAGCGTTCTTTCCATTTTTAAGGCTATTTAATGAATCCGGGTCGTCTAATGCATTCCTATCCATTACAGCTGCATCCTATGATTTCAAAAGTCATGAATACATTATAAACTTAAGTAAAGAGCTATACAACACAAAATTGTAGTGTAAACTATAGGTTGATTGCGAACGACTGAAACAAACCACGAATGGTTAAGTAAATGGGTACAATTCAATTTTTGGATGATTACTGGTGGTTTGCTAGTTTGCTAGGTTGAGTCGAGAATTTAGTTGACACTAAAAATGGCACTTAAGGGTTTAAGATCTTCGGAAAAATAACTCAACCACCTCATTTTTAAAAAGTATTTAAATTCGAATGACGTATGTGACACATCGTAATTTGAAATTTTTTGGCGGTTAATAATGCTACGGTTAAAACGATAAAACGAATTAAGCCCAAAAGAAATATTTTTCAAGTTCGGCTTAATCTATTGATTCGTAAAAAACATTAAAAGATTGCCAAGACGGACTAACGGAAACAGAATTTCATTAAAACGTTGGCTCCTTGATAATTATTATTAATCATTAAAATACCTTGGTCGAAGAACTTGTACCACCAGCACATGGTGAAGCCTCAGATACTTCGCTTTCAGAAAGCTTACTGGAAACAGTAACAAAAGTCTCATCTTCGCTGGTATCTCCTAGACTGAGAGCAACCACTTTACCACTTGATCCAATAGTATTTTTCTCCTCAACAATTGTAGCTAAATCAGTGACTGCAACAGAGGAAGCAGATATGCTGCATGTTGGTAATGTTTCCTCCTGCGTACTCAGCCCGACTATCACTGATTCAACCGTCAGGTCTGAATGTGCATTCGACAAAACGGACTCTGCCATAAGCTCCGCAACCTAAAAAAAGGGTAGTGTAATTATTGAGTCTAATCTGATATTTTGGATTATTCTCAATTCTCATATAACTTCTTTTTACCCTGCTAACCACCAAACTATCCGCAGATGATGCTTGCTCAGTGGAAGCAACTGATGGTTTAGTCGTATTCCCATCTGTCGCTTCAGGAAGACTTGAAGTTGAACTGCATTTCCGACTGGTCAGTACACTTACTTTCCCAGAACTACCACCGTCACCACTTTTGCTTTTTCCTGATTTTCCTGCAAATCGTACATTGTCGTTTAAATATTTTTAAATCTCATGGTAAAATTCATTAATGTGGCTAGAATACATTTCTTCGATAATCAACGTGTAAAAAAGAAATTGCCTCAAACCAACCCAGTTAATTCTTTAAAGTATTTGATGAACTTACCTTAGTACACTTTAAAATAGGTGAATCGTAGTTACAATAAACATACATCACTTACAGATTTTTTGAAACACCTCGTATTTGCCTTTACACAACTTGGTAAAATAAAGTTTCTTTTTCACGCGTTGAAGAATTCAAAATGTCTCCAGATTCACATTAAAAGCGGGTTGAAAAATTTGCTTACCGGCTCGCTGGCTTGCGGATGTGTTTGTCTGAGGATCATAACCAGGTGCTAGCTGAAGATCGTATTTACCTTCAGCCCCCATGCGATATGAATTCGATCCTCCCTGGTCCCAGGTAACATCAATCCACCCGTTGTGCCATTCACTGGTTATTGTTCCTTCGCCAGAAGGGTTTCCATCTTGGTCTCTCCATTTCCAATCGACCCCACGAGCAACTCTTGCATTTACAGTCATATGTTTTAACATTTGTGTTCTTATCAGTCTTCGTTGTCGCCGAATATTGGCTTCTGCTTCTCTCATAGCTTTTCCTACACGAGGGAATAATTTATTAATTTTAATAAAGAACTGCTTGTCGTCAGTTTTATTTAAGATATCTAACATCTTAATCATCCAATAACAAAATCTAACCAGTGCTGTACCAGCATTGAACTTCACACCTTCTACATTTCGTTCTTTTAAAGCTAGTTTGACCACGTCAATTCTTTGTTGTAACATTGCCAAATGGCGTCGTCGACTGGATTTCCCGAGATACAAACTATCATAGTCGCGATCGTGTTCAGAAGCAAAAAGTCTTATCAAAGCCTGAACAAGTCCTGAACTATGTATCTCATATGCAGAGACAAGACTATCATCTTTCAGGAGCCGTGTTAATTCGTCTAAAGCTGTTTTTAAAACCTGCTGCCAGGTCACTGAATCCTCACGATGGCCACTCATCTGCAAAACCGATTACATTACATAGTATAATTCTCATAAACTTAAATGGATCTGCGTCAATCATCAAGTTCATTCCGCTGAATTTAGTCGTTTTACCTGTTTATAGCATGAACGCTCAATTTGAGCAACAATTGTTCCAAGTTTTGCAACTACTCCTCTCGGTTGTGACTGAGCGGCTTGAAAATATCCTTCATAAAGCTCATGTGCAAGCGACTTGATTTTCTGCTTCAACGCTTCATGTTTGGATTTCAGTCTTTTGCCTTTCTTTCCAACCCAACCAGTAGCGAATTCAGGTCCCAGTGTAGTCTCAGCTGTAAATGAATGTCGAGTGCCACGATTCGACTCAAAAAGAAATCCTGCGAGATCGTCTTTGAGAATAGTAGTTTGTTGTTGGCCATCTGTATTATGGATACTTAATTCTCCTTCTTTCTTGCACGATAGAGCCCAATTTCCCACTTTTATCTGGAGGACATTTACACAACTTAAAATAGGCTGACTTTGGATTCCAGGCCTTAGTCCACTTTTAGCTCGCTGGAGTTTTTCAATGAACTCGCCTCGACTTTCAGAACTATCAGTGCCTCCTTGGAAAGCAAAATAATATATGCATATATTAGATATATTATATTATATTAGTAAATAAAATAATAATACTGCAAGTGCAGAAGAAAACAAATACAACGGGCACATCCATCTCTGTGTAAATTGCTCTGATAAAACCTCAAAACTCTATACTCTATTCTGTGCTAAATAACAACGCACGTTTGCGTGCTATTGAATTATGATCACGCCCAAACTGAACAGTCAACAGCATTAAAACCATAAACACATACATTTTTTTAAATAAAAAAATAACTCGGCAATACTATGAGATTCCCCTGAGTTAAATGAATTTTCCCTAAAGTTTTTCTTGATAATTTTTTAATTACTATTGTGCAACAAGAAGCTGCATTTGTATTCTTTGGAAGTGTGGCTTATGCATCATAAAAATAAACTGTTTAATAAACAGCAGAAAGAAAATAACAGATAATACCTTCAGGGCTTCCAGAGGAGTACATCGTAGCTAATTTTCCATCGAGAACAAATCTAAACCATCCGTTGCTTCCATTTGACAGTTCTAAGGCAGCAGATTCATTCCAGATGTACAAACAATCCCTTCCCCGACAAATGCACCAATCATGCCAATGATACGGCTTCCCAACAACAATTTCCTTTGCATCTTCTACGACGCCAGCATCAGTTTCTAACCGTTCAGGAGTCTCTTCTTTTTTATGCAACTCCGATTCACTAGGGCACAATGCTGACACCTTTACAAACACACCTAGTCTAGCGAAGTGTTCGACGAAAATATCTTGGGCTTTCATCATTAAATCTTTTATCATGTTTAGTATCAGCAAATGCCCATCGTCATCGTCTTCATTATCAAGCACCGCAGCTATCACTTCAACCAATACCGTACCTAAGGCATAGGACTTCGATTCAGGATTGCAAAGCTCGTTCAACAACGATGCTGGTATGTAGTGAACCATCTTCTTAATCAAATTAAGACTAGCCCGTCTAAGAGATACATACAGAAGGTGTAAGTCAACATTTTTCTTCCAGCCTCAGTAATCGATATCATGTACTGCATTGCATGAACTCCATTTTACCTGACTGACGGTATCATGGTTGAGTGGTACGTAGAACAGAAGATTGGTAACAACCTTTGCAAGTAAACAGGTGCCATCTCAGGATCACCTCTAGCTTCAGGAGGAACTTCTTCGCATTCTGACTTAGCTCTTTCTCTCCCAATTTCCGCTGGCATCATCCATTCTCCTGGTGACTGGAGAATCGCAGCTACTTCGCGATGCCCTTCATCATTTCTTTCCCTGGCTTTGTCTAAAGGTGTCTTACCATCTTCATCCTGCATTTAAATCATTTTCATTAATTAGCACCAAAACCATACTTTTCGCGAGCATCCTACTGGTATTTAAAATGTGTTTAAATACCCTTAGATCTGGATTTGCACCATGTTTCAGCAAAACTTTGGCGATAGCGGGTCTCCCAAAGCAAGCAGCGTAATGAAGAGAAGACGATCGCTGTCCTTTATTTACATCAGCTCCTTTCTCGCATAAATACTCTACCATTTCCTGTGTCCCAAATGCAGATGCCCAGTTAAGCAAGGTCTGGCCAACATCGTCCATAAAGTTCACTTCAACACCTAGCAAACAACACCAAGTCATCTACTCAGATCATTACACTTAAATTTTTCTTTCTTTTCTATGTCGCAGGATTATGGTTGCCGAAACATCGCCATCGAATCAATAAACAATACCTCCACTCTCAATCGCCTCAATCAGAGCTTCAGTGTCTTTGCTTCTAATGCAATCAATCAATTGGCGATGAGATTTTTCTCCAGATGCATCCTGTCTTCGTAGACTAGCCAATCTAGCACTAGCAGTACTTCCGGACTTAGGAAGAGCTTTACGTCCCTCAAACAGTAGCACCAACAGCAGATCCACAAGTCTCATGGTGTCGAGAATACATCTGTAAACAAGTAAAAGTATAGCATATATTTAAAAAATAACAAGAAATTCGTCTTATGCATTGGAACTTAAACTTCACGTGAACGAAACTTATGCAAAGTTTCTGCAAACTGGAATCGACAATTATAGCAGACTACAGACGGATAGCAACATAGCTATGAAGTAGCATCCCATATCACATTCTTAATGAATCTGATATTTTAACTGAGAATTCATTACTGGAATCTGGAATTAAGATTTTAAATATTTGGGGGATACTTGATTTTATGGTTGAAGTTAGATCACAGTTGTAGATTTCTAGAATAAATTGCAAATAGGTAGCTCATATAACGTATGTCGTTAAAGGAGTGGGAACGGAATAAGTGCCCTAGTCGTATGAATGTATGTATGTACGTACACTAAATCAGGTAATAAAAGATTTACCTTTCGTCTCCTTTTAAGGCTTTCTCGATTGCATCAGGCAACTCTGAACGAAGTAAATCCTACAATATATAAAAATATACATACATATAACTCGACTTATATTTTTTCACTGCCAACCATTTAGAAACATAAACCAAAACAAAATTCCACTGACATGAGTAATTGATGGTGAACCACGGCATAAAGTTGATAATAAACTTATTATTGTCGACACACTAGCTGTGTTTTTTCCTTCACTAGGAGTATTTCCTGCTGACGAAACTCCAGTACCGCCTGTGGTAGAGTTCTGTGCGCTTGTCGCTGCAGTACTCGCTGTTGTTCCCAACGAACTGGACATTCTTGCCAGCAAATCTTTAATTAGTCCATGTTCCGCTAAGGGAGCCGGATCAACTCCACGACGAGTGAAACGGTCAGAAAGGGAAGCAAAACATCGTAATGCACCATCAGCCACCTAGAAAAACGTGAACTTACATTAATAACTCATCCATTTTTTAAGCGTGAAATGATATTATGCATGTGAAAAAATGTGATATCGTTTCGTGGCATAATTTTTTTTAGCAAATTATGCACTCCTAGCATATTACATCAAATACTCCGTTTTTATTTTACTTATGGTTGAGGTAAAAATATTGGTCCGCTGTGAAAATGTCTTCTTTCAAATACATAAACCAACCAAACTAACCAGTTGACGAGCGGGCTTCACCATCCCTGATATTTAAATACTTATTCGAACGAATTTGCCATTCATAAAATCAACTACCACTGTAGCTACAATGCCTTACGTGACTATCATCATGACGCAATAAAGTTGAAAGACTTTCAACGCAAGAAGTAAGTGATGGGTCTTGAGGTTCCATTTTGGAGCAGAGGCGCGATACAACGGCCATAGCTGAATGTAAAGTGTCCTTGTGAATCACATTTCCATTATCACGTATGAAGGACAAGACACAGTTTAATCCACCGGCTTCGAAAACAGCTCCTGCTTCTCTGGTACAAATCAGCTCGAGCACCTGTAAAAAATAAAGTGAAGGTATATTGTAGAGTACAGAATTCGAAGTGCATATGCCAAAATTTAGTTTTAGTTCATTAAGGTCGAATTGTTTCTTTCAACTCAAATAAGCATATGGGAAACTAAATTTTGCTTCCCCGAGGCAAGTGAACGTTGTACACCGAAAGGACAGCCAGCCAGCGACCAGCACATGATTAATTCAAATGATTTTACACATACTAAGCAGTTTTCAGTCTCGGATTTACGTTTTTAGTGTTTGAAGAAATGAAATATTTACCTTGATGCACTGTTCTGCAACATCTTTTGAGGTTCTAGAGCTTACTTCTGCCACGACCAAACGATTACAAATAGCCTTGACAGCACCGTCAACAGATACTATTCTGCGGGTGCACTCTGCTGAAACATCCAAGTAGTATGTAAGTGCTCTTGCAGTTACTTCCAACACAGATTCAGGAGCAGTTTCATCCAAGAAAATTCTACACAAGGCCGGCAAGAAAGCTCTAGGTGGACATCTGTATGTAACCGAAAGTTAAGTAACAAATTCATATTACATATTTGGTTGGGTTGGTAAAAGAGATACATATGACATAAAGAAATTGAAGGTTTTGCAACCTATTTTAAAATCAAGAAAACATGATTGACTTACATTTCAAAACAGCGATCTACATTATCAGACATTAACAGCAGCATACATAACTGTTCAAGGGCAATAAGCTGCATGTCCCGTTCTTCGCCCTGGCCAATACTTAGCCATTCCAACAAAGTTTCTGGATCCACTACATCTGCCATGTTGATCTGTAAATGGTTACACATAAAAATAGGCATTTAATTTACCAATATGCACACAATACAACATAGCATGTAAGAGGTAAATAACGTCAATCAAACAAAAATATACTAATTGACAGCATTTGCTAAAAGCACATTCAACTTTTGACTTTCAAAAGCGTGCTGAAATATTAAGGGTACCGTAGATGATTGTAAATTGAAACATTTTATATATGCGTTTTGCCTAACTAAACCTAATTAATGCTGAATGTATTTTCACTTCGCATACAATGTTGAATGTACAACTGACAACATCACACCAGAAACCCTATGAATCACCCAAGAATGTTAATTTTAAGATTAAAAAATCGACTGTAATTATGAAAAAATAAAAGTATCATGCATGAATTCAGAATTTTTGTGAACAGCTTTACATCCAACATCTTAATATCTGATCTGAGTGTCTTACTTTGTATTTATCATACACAGCAGCACAGCACTCCATTTAACAAACAAATACTGAACGCTTACGCTTAATACAATATTTAAGATTCAACATATTAAATCCAACAACCAAACCAAATTATTATTTTCGCTTCATTTCATGTTTTCAAATACTGAAATTCAATATGCTCCATGTAGGTACGTAGTTTAAGGGAATATTTGTATTTCTTACCTTCTATAGTTGATAATATCCCAATTCAAACTAGGAGACGAACAGAAGGACCTTTACTTCTGTTTCACCTCACAATCGTCACGGAACGATGAACGATATTTAACACTTTAATTACCAAGTTATACTCACATCATCACATCGGATATATATCAGTGATTATCTTACTCTACAAAAGACCTGAGAGTAAAAGAAAGGGGAAGATATAGCTTGCCCTATATAAAGTTGAAAAAGTAATGGTCACTTTTTCGTAATTTTTTATTGTTCCTCCATTAAGTTACGCATTGCGTGAACTGCAATTTGCTTTGTTAATGTATCATACAGTCACCAGTTTTTGAATAAAGCCACAGCTAGTTGAAAAACAACTGCTGTAGCTTCCACATATTTTGGGGAATTTTATAAAATTATAACAACGCAATCAGTTGTTCCAATGTTCCATATTTCCCAACCGTACCTACTCATGTCGTCTTGTGAGTGTGTGTGTGTCCTTTCCTTTCTTCACGTTTTTAGTTTGATCTTGGGATTAGATTTAGATCCAAATGGAACACTTACAAGCACACAATCGAATCGAAACAAAAACTAAGGGGAAAAACACTGAAACGACCGAAGAAGGCTATGATTAGGTATTCCTCATTTTGCATCTGCACTGCATGCAACCAAACTACCTTGTATTTGTGTCTACTACTGCGCAACGCAAAAGCACATCACATTCACACGACACGATTCTGACGATTCATTTCACGTAAACACTTCCTAACCTGCATAATATTACTCATATATTCACAGTACACTATTTACTGCACACTACACACATCCAAACAAAAAAAATACAAAAAGCGAATGAAAACAGACACAAAGTTCATAAAGGAATTTGAAATCTCATTCCTTTATACCCAAACATAAATACGTGCCCATACTGCGACCACATAAATATGTAAATGCACTCACTCAATTTCTTCATCCTACCAACACTGCTATATATCAATGATAGTTTGTGCACCCTGTCTGTACACAGTAATACAGAACAGTACAACCATCACGCAAAACGTACTTCCTGTAAAATTCTTTTCACATGTATGGTATTGTACAACTTATGAATCATTCAAATACATTTTACACTGCGCGTGTTAGTGGGTTTGATGATGTCCATCGGCCATCGGATTGTCGAAGAGACCCAAGGGAATTTCCTAAATGTTGGACACCATATATCTGTGAGCAGAGCTTTTGGACCTATCCGGATGAAGGGGGACCTAAAAGATATTTGGCTGAAAATTTGTACTCGGGGCCCGGGGGTACTTCGATATGAGAAAAAAGAATCCGATATAAAGTTTTCCCCTTTCCACCCCAAGTACCCAAAAATCACCCTGGCAGAAGAAAAAAATTGAAATTTCAAAGTGGTTTTTTGCCATTTTCGAGCAATTAGGTACGGAGAGTGGCCAGTTTCTCTGCGGATTCGTCTTTTTCATGCTAAAATACCCCTAAATAGAAAATTTCGTCAAATTCCGACAACTTTACTTTGAAAATCGAG
>JAHZNA010004782.1:0-12944 GCA_027743935.1 Sinodicranocentrus sp. ZH6 | reverse complement strand
ATATATAGGTACTACCAGAAACCCGACTGTCGGGTTTCTGGATTTTTCAGTCGGGTTTTTGGTATCTTTCAGTCGGGTTTTCGGTATTACCCATCTGTAGCTGTCCAATTCATCATACGATTCTGATTCGACAGCGTGCACAATGCGCAAGTGGTGAATATTCGTGAGATGTGTTACATGCGAGAAACATGTCCAGATTTAATGTGGCGTTTATCAGAAACCCGTATTGCGATAATATTCTGATAGTGCCACTGTGATTACTATACTAGTTTTAAGGAAAAATGGATTTTCGTGACATGATATTCATAAAATTCTTGAATGGAGGTTATAATGATGCCTTTGCATGTGCATCCAAGAATTTACTTCATAGATCGAATCCCATAGTTTAAATACGTATAGAATGTTAGCCATATTAAGTAAATGAGATGACACATCTTCTTGGTTGAGCGTTTGGCGTTAGCAATTGAGCATCAAATCAATGGTTAGAAACGGGCTTCATGGCAAATGCCAGTGATATAACTGATGTGCATGTTTTAATAGGAGACTTTTGTTCGATATCCAGCATCGTTAACACAATGATTGGCATTCAACACTGGACAATAGGACTATTGATATCCAAATGCCAAATTGTGAAATGCAAATGATGATAGCATATAGAGCGCCATAAAACACTGATAATAAATTATTTTCAAACGTAGATGGGTGGAAATATCTAACCCTTAAATGGCAAATCTTTTGCTTTAATTTGTACATTATTACTATAGCGCATTTTTTCATATCTACAGCAGGGCTCAAATATATGCATTTTTTACCAGCAGAATTTGACTTCGGAATTCGTGTTGAATTTTAATAGTTTTTAAAAAATTGTTGACTGACAGACAATCTCAAGACACTTGAGTTGCTGGAAGTGGTAAATTCCAAGGAAGTGCCGCCGACGTCTGAATTCATTAACAATAATCACGTCAAGCAAGACTGACAGACGGAATGGAGAATAAAAAGGAACATGTTCGGAACTACTGACTGGTGTGAAGAGCTATGATTATAATGCATTTTTGAACTTCAACTTCAAGTAACATACAAATACAAACACAAAGGAAACCGCTTAATTAATCACTCATTTGTCGCACGTACAACTTATGGCAGTACTACTGTATTCTGGCATATCTGTAAAACATTTGGAAAAAAACTCCAAAAAAAGAACACATGAGCATTACGAGTTATACTTTTTTAGCTATACTAGTTTTAAAGGATTATAAAATTTCTGATAAGGTTATATGATTATCGCTTATTTTGCTTTTCAACATTTCAAACGTAAACTGTAAACAGTACATAATTAATCACTAGGAAAATCTAATTAAAGTTGCCACTCTTCGGGGAAAATGCCAGGAAGGATTTCGCGAAATTTTTGACGACGGTCGGAATAACATGCACTCCAACTTCATCATATATTTCCCAATGTTTACGATTATAAGCCTTCCGTTGATGTTGACTGATCGTCAACGCCTACAACTACAATTAAACATAACATTTTTGTAATTATAATGATTTGTAGGTCGTTATTACGTGTATACAAGCCCGACTGTTTGTTTTTTTCTAGTTTTACATCATGTGCTCACTAATTATTATTACTTATTCGATGCACGTCGTTGCTCACAAATGTCACGTTGTTCTGTACCTTGTACCACAGTTCAACAGAAACCGAATTTGGAAAACTTTCCACTCCGTTTTAGCACATAATTTTAAATGACAGTCTTTTGAGCAGAAATCGTGCAATCACGTACAATCAATCAGCAGAACATTAACAATACCAATGGCAGACACAACATTATCTTGTAGTAATGATTATGTCGCCGGGTCGGGATTCCCTTCAGAGACACATTAACTAAATGATTTTGGATTCGCCAGATTTAATCTACATATCTAGTGCAAACACGGGTATGCATGTCTTTTCACATTGTGGGTAAGAAATGAATTAGTAATTAAGTGACAAGTTCATTATCATTACTTTAGTAATTGAAACACGCAATGATCATCATCATCGATGCGATGTTAGTTTTTTTTATTACGGTTCTAAAATTTTGGCATAAATTCTTAAGTTAATGGTTTCATGCATTCAAAAAATGTCAATTTCGAGTTATGACACAAATCGTTAAATCTCATTGGAAAAAACAACGCGAATGTTGTTCCTATTTTGCGACCTTGAGTTTTAAGACAATAAGTAATAGTATTAGCTAATTAAAGTAAAAATAGTTTCACATGTTAAAATATGATCTAATCTACGACGTTGACATGAGCTTTTGGCAAAATGAAAAGCACCAAGTTGGGTTGGATTATGTCACCACAAGTACTAAAATATTAATACGTCCATTAGAATTAGAAACAAATGTTGAGCCAATCGCTTTATCTATTTTCAGCAATTTTCCTTTTGAAAATGAATTATTATACTATTTTGTTAAAACTTCTTTATCTTTAAATCCAGTATAATTTCTAAAAATAAAGAATACTATTGAAATAAATAAATATAAAAATTGAAGAAGTACATTGGTGTGCCATCCCATTTTTTGGCAAGCTTACGTACCAGATGTCAGATCTCCTCCGATCATAACTTAAATTTAATGTAGGCTATTTCACTGAAGTTAAATTTATGAGAACCTTAAATAATTACAAGGACAAAATGCCCCGCACTAAAGCTGGCATCTACTCCTTTCTCTGCGATTGTGGATTAATCTACATAGGAGAAACCAAACGAGAACTTGTGGTTCGGGCTAATGACATGAAGCTGACATTCGACACAACAGGGCGGAAACCTCCGCTCCAGCCTTTCATATGCAAGACAATCCTGATCACCATCACCACATTAATCTTGGCTCCATCGCCATTTTTGATGAAGAAAATCGCTATTTTCCAAGAAAATTCAAAGAAAGTCTCCCTAAGAAAAACTCCTAACACCATGAATAGAAATGAAGGAATTGAGATAAGCCGACTATGCATACCATTCCTATTTGATTTTTTATGATTTCATAACTTTATTGAAACATTATTCTACATATTTACCATTTTTATGAGACTATATCAATGATAAGATAATTTTTGTTCACTATTGTTCTCTTGAAAATGTTCAGAGTGGACTGAACGAAAGCTCGGGATATAAAAAGGAAAAAACAACCTATTCTTACTTTTGATCTCTGATTTAAAGAATACTATTGCCAGTGACGTAAAAGTACAACAATTATTTATTCCTTAATACTTACTTAGAAATAGTCTAGGTACATAAATTAAAAGACGACGGAAACAAAATATTTCGATTAATTTTAAATCAACGAGTTGTTATTCTCTTACATCTTTTGTAAACATTTTTTGGTTTAAATAAGTTTTACAAAAACAAATGTGCTCATCCGCTGTTACCGCGTATCATTCTTTAAAAACAAATTGTTACAACTAGAAAAATACTGAACAATGAGAAGCTCATTTAAAAGCCAGCGAAAAGTTCTGCTAGAATAAATATAAATAAAATATAAATAAAATAAAATAATTAAACTCTTTATCTACATAAAAATGCATAAATCAGCACGTAGTGATCAACATTTTTCGAACAGCCATTGCGGGTTTTCACATCTCAGTCATTGTTCACATAAAATACAGCCTGTTCCCATTCAAACTATTTGTTACGATTTTTATACACGATTCTTCTCCGTCTGGAATTTGCGATTGGAATTGGCTTGTCATAATATTTATTCCGAAGTCTGGGTCGCTCAGGCTGCATATTAAACCAAGAAAACTTTTTCGGCTTGTCTTTAGCGATTCGATGTTCAGGAAGACTCAGCTCATCCAAAAGAGCAGACATTTCGTCATCATCTAAATCTAATGAATTCACATACTGTGCTCCATGACAGTTCTGTGAGAAGCAAACAAGGACAAGGACTATGCCGAATATTAACGAGATCTGGAAAGAGAAAATATAGGATAATTGTGATAAAGCATAAATTCCTCTTTAATGTCAAATATTCAACAAATTGAAGTACACTCACCGACGCAGTTAACTTCATTGTAAACCAACTGTTCTAATCTATGGATGTTTTAACTATTTCGAATTTCAGATAGCAGTCAAAGTCAATCATCAGCACCACCGACAAACGACGTCTCTTCCTTTGTTCAATACAGAATAAGTATTCCATTCAAATGTCACGTCAGTTTACAACTGCCAGGAAGAAATTCTACAATCTGAAAATTCCCCATATATATTGCAAATTTTGTAATTTAATTGAATTCCTCCTCAAAATGAAGATAGTTCAAGTTGAAAAGTGACTGCGAACAAGTAACACATTAAGATAATTCAATGCTGCCACTTGCCATGCTAAATGAACATAATAAATATTATTGAGTGCAGTGGGATGCAAAAAGTATAACGGTAAACGTACACGCACCACTTACAAAAAATGTACTTTTTCTAATGTAAAGTTGACCACCATCAGCCAACCTAGAAAAGAAAGACAATAAGGTTAAATTAAGATTTACCATGGGAGTTTACTCCGTATTCAATCAGCTTTCTACTTCAATTCTGAAACTATAAGCATGTTTTTGCATGGTATCGAATAAAAGTTAATTGCTGACTTTGCATTGCTCTTTAAAGAACACACACATTGTTTTGACATGCTATACTTAAGAAACTTAATACTTACTTGCTCATGTAGGCTACGACAACGACGAATACCACTTCCGTTTTCCTCTTGATGTGGTTGACGTTAAGGAGTGGAGTGCTAGCTATGTAGGTATGCAAAAGATATATATCTATTTTAGTGTCCGGTTCAATTGTGTTTGTGAAGAAAGCTTGTAGAAATGGTTGGTGTATTAACCTCGTAACAGATTGTCATTTGTCATGTTATGGGAGTGACTTAAAGATTAAAATTGCAGTTGAATATTTATGTACTTCATCAGCACAGCAGATTTACTGCGAATATACTGTAAACGTCTTTACCATTCACATATGATGCAGTACTTATTAAAGGCCATTAAAATCAATTCATTTAAGATAAACAACAAGAATTTTGTCAGCGCATAAACAAAAATGAATGGGCATGCTAAGAAGTTTGCATTCGTCACTGGATTGGATTGCACTGGAATCAAAAAAAGGATGCGATGATGTGATCTTATTTTAGTCATGGAAAGAATCATTTCGTTTTAACTGAATCTTTCATGAATCTTACGATGTCATGTATATGTTATGTTGATTTAATAAGAATATGATTCTTACGAGATACTTACGTACGAATGTACACAGTAGTGTCACAGTACACATACCCACTTACCCATTAGTAAATTGCATCGAGAATTTTGATGTGAACGCGAATATGATGTCATCATTATCTTATGGAGCATCATCATTCATCATCCATCATATTGCTTGAGATATGCATTTTTTCAAAGTGTGTAATCATACGCGTACTTGATTCATTAATTATTTTATGAGTAGGCAGTATGTCATTATGCATTTGCTGCAATTTCGAGGATTACGGCAAGATTCTTGACTAAGGACATAAATTAAACGCACTAATGAGGTAAACGCAGTATTTAAACAATTATTTAAAATGCGTTTTGGGGTTTGTTACGAAACAATGATAGTACCGATAATAGGGATATGCATTTAACAAATTAGAGAATTCAGTTAGGAAATGAAAACGGTGTCCGAAAATGATTTATTTGTGCAATGGGAAACTCACTTGAACATGACATTTCATTGATTAGCATTAAAGTAACTGTAATAATGAATGATGATTATATTTATGCATAACTTCAAGTTAAATTGTGACAGAATCATATTTATTACATTTTAAATGTAATAATTAATATTGTTCAGGTTCCTTACTGACATTCTCAAAGTTCTTCTTTGATAGCTTTTAAACCTTACATTACTGGTATATTACTGGTTTCTTGTAAGACAGGGATATAAATAAACTAAATAAAAGAATAGGCTACAAATTATGACTACCAGTTGTCCACCGAAGGCAAGCAATGTGACAGTTTATTTCCCAACGTTACTTTATTCATTAGTGCATTCATGAATCTAATACGCTTATTTTAATTTTTGTGAACACGAGCTGCTTGCATAGCACTAATTAGACTCAACGGTATCAAGTCTGTGTTGATAAAGCTATCACCACCGAACTTGTTCTCTAGCTGCTCACTATACATACGATCTCTCCAGGTTGACGAGTCTTCAGGTTTCACTGCTTCAAGGTTGTTTAGCAATTCACAGTAACGGCTTCGCCAACGTCCCCACATAGTTTCTCTGTACCTCTCACACCATAGTTCGAATCCAATCCGTTTCTTTGGATTTTTGCCCTTTGATTTTTTGTTCTTGGATGGTTGCCTTTCATCTGAGCTGGAATCATAATCTTCGTCATCATCATCATGATCAGATGCTTCATGATCAGTTACAGTATCTTCATCAAAGTTACTAGGCTGAGATTCTGTAAATCTTCGCTTTCTACGCTTCTTTGATTCCTCCAAGATTTTTTCCCAGTTGGTTCTATCCATGCTCATAACTTTGGCAAATTTATTTCCTGTAGAACCAAAACCACGACTGGAAACCTCCTCTTCCGACTTTTTATATGCTTCGTGTAAGGGAATAAAATCCAAGAAGGGATTGTACAGACCAAGTCCTCCATCCTTAACTGGCCAGTGAACCCATGAGTCCATGACATCTTTGTTCTCCCAAATTTTAGCAAATTTTTTCTTCAAGGCTTCAACAGGATCACCGTTGGCTTCCTTATGTACATCTATCATAATGGCATGTAACGTTTTCAAAATCTGTACAACATGCTGCTTCTGAAATGTCTGAGCAGGCTCGGCAAAGTTGCGAATAAAGAAGCGAATGTAGCGGTTATGACAGTGTACCCAACTCATTACAGTTTCGGATTTCAAGAGACACTCTCTCATCTCCTTCACGTGAGGTTGGAGGAGCTCCTGGTTAATTCTGAAGACACCATCGGAATGCATGACAATAAATCCCCATTTTACTTTCGTCTGTGCTAGAGGTTGTGGACCGTGGATAACGGAAGTAGGATCGGAATCCGGCTTACACATGACGGATGCTGTTTTCTCCTGATTTAATTTAAGTCCAGAGATTGCCGCATATTCCTGGGACTGAAATAATAGCATCATGAACGAGAGATGGTCCAAACCATTCAATATCAGTTTGTGCGAGTACAAACGGGCTATCTGGTCGTAGGATAAAGTTGAGATTAACTTCGTTGCTAATTAAATGAAGCAACTTTTGTTTAACTTTCATAGGAGTCAGCACAATTTTGTTGTTGCGTGCTTTTTTATTGTTTCCATCTTCATCTTCATATATCGCCGCTGTTTGCGCCAAATCTTCAAGTTTGTTTGGTAAAATTGAAAGGAATGCTGCTTGGCGAAATTCTTCTCGGAACCCTTCGATTGATTGAGCCTGGAAATACAAGTCTCCTAATGTGCCAGTTCCTCGCTTCCACATTTTGGAATGATAAATCTTTTTAAAGACTTTCTTCATTTGAATACTCCATACTGCACCCAAATAGTGAAGCAAAAGAGCAGTGATGATGTCCTCATCCATATAAGCCCGATATCGTCCTGCCATGTTTCTTCTAAAGTTCACCTGCACAGCACCTGGCCATGACCACTGTTTAAAACTCTGAATACGGTTCTTCAAAAGGGTGCATACTTCGTTGATTGCGTCTTCATTCTCTCTCAATTCCTTCAAAGTTGATGCCTTGTCAGGTCCCAATAAATCCTCTGCCAAGAGCCCATCAATGACGTACTGGATGTGCTCCATATCCAAAGTTTGATTGCAAGTTGTCGGAAGCTCATCACAGAATTTTTTGAGTTCCCAGCGAATTCCATTTAGCAATTCCGACTGTTGCGGATCTTCCATTTTAAAAAGTTTTGTATTGAGAAATTCATTAAATTCGGTGGTTTTATATTCATTACAGGGAGAAAAAACCCTCTCTGAAAATTCTTGGATGGTTTTATCTCTGTCAGATTCAGCACCACCTTCAGGAGCCGGAGCCTCAACCATTACGACATCATCGTCCTCAAGATTGTCCTCTGAGTTTACGTCCATGTACTGCGTCATCACATTTGCATACAGGCACGAATATTCGCACTTCTCAATCTGGAATTCGATGGTAGTAATGAATTTCTCTATCCAGTGTCGGACCAAATGCTCTGATCCAAAGTATACAACCGCATCTTGATCTTCAACTTGGACCCAGTTGAGAAACACAGCGAAATCGGCCGATTTATACTCTTCACAAGCAATGGGACAAGCTTTCATGGCTGTGTATATCTCTTTCAAGAACTTCACACTCCCCTTGTTCTCGGCTCTCTCGAATTTCTCCAAAATTGTGGAAAAATGAGACTTGAGGGTTTGCCGTTGACGATCCAAAAGTTCCAACTTTTCCTTGGTCACTTGATTGATCAAGGACCGGAGATTTGATTTAGAGCTGGACGTTTCCATTTTTTGGCCAACACTTGTCAGGAACTAAGATCAAAAAGGTTATGAGTTATGAGTAAAAACGAAATGAGAAGGACGGAACAACACACAACCACCAAATTGTACCTGTGTGAAACTAGAGCTGTGTGGGTTCAATTGGTTACTGTGCTGCGTGTCTGTTCCATTCCAATGTCAAGATGACATTGAAACGCTAGCCGGCGTGAGTTAGCTTATATATGGATTGTATAACGACAATGCGACCTTTTTTTGCTAAAATTTAGTAGGTATAGAATGAAATTTTGCAATACAGACGATTTTTGGTATTTCTTTGCTGCTGAAAACGTCTGGTTTATGAATTATTGATCATTTTTATTACGAAGTAAGTACTTAGTAGTGATGTTTGCACTAAAAGATGTACTGATAAAAACGTTGGATTTTCGCACTCCAACTTTATGTATTAGTGTACATCTGACTAATAACAAACATTAAACATAACATATAAGTGATTAGTGTATAGCTGCATCTGCATACATATAAGAACAGTGTAGTATTATCCGCCGGCATCGCACTGCACAGTCCACACTGTGTGATGTGAAAACTTTGAGCAGCTTTTCTCACAATCAGTATACTAAATTGCACCGTAACGTAACCGCTCAGTTCACAGAAAAGGGGATATTGTAACCGAACCGGATACGTGTACTAGACTAGACTAGCGAAAATACCATACACATTACGTTTTGTGTATATCATATCATGCTCTCTGTTTTTGGACAGATAGCTCACAGAATATAGCTGTGCTGTGTAAGGAGCATTGACGATGAGCACATCAGATCAGAACTTATAACCATATGCGATCAAGAATGAACGTATGATAGCACAAGTTTTCTTTTTCTCGATTCTACATACAAAAATATGTAGTTTGTTTAAAAGCCATCATGCATATTCAACGTTTTTCCATTTGAGCTGTAACCTATTTTTCGGAAAACCGAAGTATAACTTTAACTATTAGTCATGGTGTTCATATATCTACGGTATCCATACGCATTTGCACTTTGCATATCGTATATTGAACCCAAAGACTTAGCAGATTAACTTACGAAAAATGGTTCCACCCCATGTTTCATACAAATTATGTAAAACATTATTTCCCAAAACCCCCATGTACCTGTCCTGTGAGTCCTATCACACATTTTGTTAATCGGTAAAACAACATTTTTAAACCAACGCAATATTTATCCTCGGATTTCCTTGCGATAACGTTTAGGATATTTTATAGTCTGATTGTTCAGTCTAAGTGAGAATCTCCATCTATCTCGTTGTACTGCACAATAGTTCGCTTTTTCGCTTAAATTCAATAAAATGCTTTCAATTCAATTCAAAAACACTCAAAAAACGTTGCAGGGGCTTTCATGTAGCATCGCAATGGGAAAATGGGATATATGTTTGCAGAGTATTTGCACAGTCACCGGAGTCACGACCATGACTCACGGGAGGAACGATTTTGTAGGTGATTAAATGACAAACACATACACATTATGATGTACACAAGAATTTTCATTTTCAGTTGATAGCACGGAAGGGAAATATGTTTAGTTGCGTAAGATGCACATTTTAGAATGAGTGAGTTGAAGTTGAAGATGTCTACAATAAGTTATAGTTTCCCAAAAAGCGATACTACTCGGATACTCGGATTTCTAACAAAAAAGGTATCCATTTTAGGTGTTAAAATGAATAGGAAAAAGGATACACCCGTGTATGGTGCACAGCACTATTAGAATTTCATTTTTTTGAATGTTGTGTATTTTTAAAATTCTATTTTTAATTTTCAATTTTGTCCTAATGAAGGAAGGTTGCAACAGTTGAAGCCGAAACTTAGACTTAATAAAATAAATCATGAATTCCTCAAAAATCGTCGAATCATGCAATCATGCCTAATAAAAACTACGTGCCTTGCCATGCCTTTTATCGTAATACATTCGATGAGTCAATTAATACAAGAACTCAGTTTACCAGAATTGATTAATAAAGGCTTTGAGATAATTTTTTGAGATCATGATATAATTTCATCGTCTTCATCATTCAGTTTAATATAGCAAACATTGTCTTCGTCCATACTTTAGAAACAATAGAGTGTAATTTCGTTTAAAATAAATGGAAATGAATTTAGCATATATCGATGGGGTTCCTTGTAGTAAATCCACAAATGATGAAAATAGATAACCCATGTGTGCTATAATAAGACTGATCATCGTAAAATTAAATACATATTATTACAACCAATTTAATATGTTTTTGGTAATTTTGACATCAAATATAACTTTTAATTTGACTCTTAGACGGTACAAACTTTTGCGACAATATTTTTACATAATGTTTTTTTTGTTAAATAGCATTAAACTTGCGAATTCGTCCTAATCGATTTTTTGTAGTAATATAATATATTTTCACTATATTAAAACGCAGGCAGAAAACTATTTAAACAAACGTAACGTTCACAAAGGACAAAGATGTCATTAAATAAAATTAGTAGTTCAACATCCCGAATTTATTCTGCTTTTTAAATGTTTAAATGAAAAACTCCTAAGAAATAATTTGATACAGTAAAAAATGACATTTGAATTGAATATGTCGATACATTGTGCTGAGAACTCCAGCAATGAGGCAGAATCAAAGACCTTTAAGCTTAAAGCTCTAAGGGAAGAAGGTGACTTACCAGCTAACGACGAAATAAATCAACCACGTACATGTAATTACTGGGTGTAATTTCAAAGAAAACTAGCATAACTTTTCAATTCCAATTTCACACCTTATTATCCACTAGCAAGCATTACACAATTACACTAGACACTATGTGTGGTGCTAAGACACACACTAGGAATAATGACAAATCGACGAGAATACAATTAGTGATATGTGTTAATACTTTCAATTTATGTAGCTGGGATTCTCGAAGGCCCATCAGAGCCACAACAACCATCATCATATTTGGAGGTGGCATCGGTGGTAAACCATTCATCCAATAGAAAGCAAATTCCCAAGAAAGAAACGTTATCATGTATTGTTTTGCCTTAAAAATTGATAAAAATACGGCCAGGACACAAATTAAAATTCTACCAGTACGATAAGAAATCTTTGGAAGGACGTATGTGCCATCATTTTGCAAGCCCATTCGGGCTTCAGTAGTTGATGGCTGCTGCTCAGAAATATTCTGACTCGAAAGCTCTTGCAGTATTGAACTAAGAATCGTTGGTTCGTTGGCATTGCTCTGATGAGAATGGACGGTCGACGAAGGACGAGCTCCTCCAGCACCAGTCATCTTTATCCCTCTGGATCCCGTCGCCATTTGAATTATTTCAATTGGAGGATCCTCCGTTGGTTCAATGTTCATATTTTTCAAACTATTCAATGTCGATAAGCTCTCACCTTTTTCAAAATCAAAATTCAAAGCACCGTTATTAAAAATGTCACATGACTTATTTTAAATGCAAAATCTTTCATGTCACATGCTTAACAAATTATATAAAACAGTTTTATGAAGTCAAAATCGTCTCTATTTTTTTATAAAATTAACAAACCTTGATTAAGACCACTGGAAACATCTGATACGATTCTTTGAAGTCGAGCACCTTGATTATCTAGAATACGTTGCCGTCTCCTCACTCTTCTTTTTTCAGCCTCAGATAAAGTTGAAGACGAAGACGTATTTGAAATATCACAATCTTCATCCTCCATTCTGACAATATTCAGTTTTTAATGGAATAAAACAGCTTTTCTATGTTGAAGGCTTTTCGGAATTTTCAGATTTAAACCACACTCAACACAATACAATACACAGCAGACTATTAATTATGAATAAAAAATACACTTGTTGTTATTACATCCTCTCACCTGAAAGTTTATACGCATATCTCCAACAAGAAACTAGTTCAAAAGCTGCAAAAAATAGAAATTTTGTTCCCGGTCAGAGTCAGCTCAAGAATGAGACTTTCATTCACAACTCACTCAACTCTCTGTATTGCCGTAAGATGTATCATGCTGTTGTAACCAAAGAAGACAAGAAAGACGCCCAAAATCTGAACCAGTTTACTGCTAGCTAAACCCTAAAAATGTATATTTATTAACGTTAAACATTTATTAAATCCCACTCCCACTCACTCTTTGAATTAAAATTTAGAGATAACCCCTCCACACATTTAAAATATACTAGTCTCCTCCAACAAAAGGAAAGAAGGTTACCTTTTAAGCGTTTCTCATATGAAATTAAAATTGTCCACATTGTAAAAAAAATGCATGTGCCACTCCATAATAATATGGAATGTTCTAATTTCCTAATAATAATAAACGATTAAGGACTTAACAGAACGAAGTTTCGCAGAAAATATTCTTTAAAAATGCTGAAGAATGATATATTACACGCCATATATTAATTTTTGAAACTTAGGACCTTACGCAGGGCCTGAAATACCTTTGGATT
>JAHZNA010004781.1:0-12189 GCA_027743935.1 Sinodicranocentrus sp. ZH6 | reverse complement strand
ATCAATCCCTTTTTGTTAAAGGGACGTTAAGCAAGCTTAGCTTAAAGCTTAACGGTTCCTTCCCAACAGGTCCCAATAAAGAGGACAATAATAATAATACATAATACACATCAATAGTGAATACTTGGTCCTATAAAAACGTTGGTAGTGTGAGGACTGCGCATGTCCTCTGCTCTGCATGGCTTCTTTCTTGAGTCATTATAAGCCACAGCTTTTATATTTAGACAAAAATCGAATACTACATAACCATCTTCAGAGATAGGTGAAATCATAATTTGAAATAGTCAAGAGGTGGGCTTCGGGAGATACGGATGGATAGGACAAATATGAACAATACGCTACTTCGCTATTTAATGAGTGTTATTTGACCGACTAACGAGTACTAACTAGCTAAATACTTAACCTCAACAATAAATGTGCTTGTACAAATAATGCGAATTCGAACTTGATGCAAATGATTGTTGAACTTTATAGACACTGTATTTATGTATACAATTGCGGCCATAACGATTGTCATGATTTACCAATTTCGTCATCCAATGTATATAAGCGCGTAAGTATACCGTTTTAACATAAACAAATAATGTATTTAGTAGAAGCTTCGTTCTGACCATTAATATATTTTAACTAACACTGTTAAGTCTGATTTTATTTTTTAAAGAAATAAATATACTTAGGTTGAATCCACAACTGGAACAAGTTAATATAGTAAACTCTGAAATAATGTTATGTTACATACAGAGACAGGAAACAGCTGGATATCATGGTGTTTTTGAATGAAGGGAATTGGTACATCCAATCATATCTCTCCATCAGAGTGATTGGATAAAATGATTGGATGTACCAATTTGATGTCACTGCAAGGGTCTCAAAAGCAAACACAATACACAATAATACGTTTGCACTTACACAATACGGTTTTGGACAACGTGAAGCTAAATAAACGATTAAGGACTTAATATAACGAAGTTTTGCAGAAAATATTCTTTAAAAATGAGGAAGAATGATATATTACACGCTATATGTGAAATTTTGACAGTTAGGACCTTATGCAGGGCCGGAAGGATCTTTTAGATTTTCCTCATTAGCAATACGGTTTGTTTTCCTTCAAAAATGCAAAAGAATGACATACTTCATGCCATATATGAGTTTTTGAAACTCGGGACCTTACGCAGGTCCTGAAGGGCCCGATCGATATGGCTCATGAGCAATAGGGAAAAAGCTTATCTCTTTAGGTGTCGATAGGGGAAACAGAATTTGAAAAAGTCAAGCCGTTTAGCCAGGAGAGATCGCGGAAAATGTCCACTTTAAAAGGTACCGCAGGGCCTTAAGGGCCCGTCCGATATGGTTCATAAGCAATAGATAAGAAGTTCATCTCTTTAGGTATCGATAGGTGAAAACAGAATTTGAAAAAGTCAAACCGTTTATCCAGGAGAGATCGCGGAAAATATACACTTTAAAAGGTACTGCAGGGCCTTAAGGGCCTGTCCGATATGGCTCATAAGCAATAGATAAGACGTTCATCTCTTTAGGTATCGATAGGAGAAATCAGAATTTGAAAAAGTCAAACCGTTCTAACAGGAGAGCTGGCAAAAAATTATCAGTTTTTCATGTTCGGCCGTTCGGCCGTGCGGCCCGACAGACATACAGACTAAAACTTAATAAACTTAATAAAACGTTGAAACAACTAAATGCTTACAACACACAACACCCTAGTGAAAACACTACACAGCTGTAAGCAATCATTAAATCTTAATCCCTTGCCTGTACTCATTGTACTGTGCCATATGTACTGAGCTATATTTGCAAGCTTTAAGTTAAAGTATTGCTTTAGTATTATGTGACTTGTACATGTGTGATCTCTCTCAATTTAACATTTTAGGCTTTAATAATAGATGGGGCTCTCTTTCAATTACCTGAATTTTGGAAAAATGTATAAATAAATGGGAACGGGAATAAGGTCGAAGGTTGACACAAAAAAATAAATCAAAAGATTAATAATCAAATAAATCATTATAGGGCCATTGGGTTAGAAGAAATGACGTAAAAAATTAAGTCATGTATACATGTATCGACAGGTATAACTGTTGACTAGCATCAGCTACGCTGCAATCTGATTATTGCAGTCTATCCAAATACATGTTGAGTGAATGAGAATTACACTTACTTTGAATCATCGAATTTGAATAAGAGAAATATACAAATTTTGAGCACAGCAAGTAGGTAATGATACCCAATACAGAATCAACACTTCACAGTGATGCACCCGACGAAACATAATATTTTATGAATCATGAACGCTTATGATATCAAAGCAAATACTACAACGGCATACGAGGAAGAAACTTTACAAAATATTCAACCAAACCAAGCTCAATTCCCCTGAAAGATTCACTATGCTTTTTTTATTGTAAGGGCACGAATAGGTATTGAAGACGTATGCGTTAAGTGATAGTCAGTACGGATAGCGGCCATACAACTCCACCACTCTAACAAAACAACAAATTGCAGTTCATTCCGTACGGGGTTTTTAGTTAGACTTGGCTTTCTCGCTAATAGTTATATGAATGTTCCATTTTAATTTTCAGGAACAACACTTTTCTTACTTTAGCTTTAGTTACTAGCATAACGGTTCTGGGTCTATTATGGGAAAAGTTCGTGATGCGGATCTCCTTCTCGATTATGCATCTGTCATTTCTAGCATTTTTTCTGCCCATTATCTGCTATACTGGAAACGTTCGAAGTATGTTTTTGAAATTTGTAAATGCTATTAATCGATATTTGTGTATATATTTGTAGGATGCATAATACGTATTACATGACCCATTATTGCATATTTCACTTAGAGTTTTAAATACATTAATAATATGTAACTTATTAGTAGAACAAAATTCACCATGACAATCGATTTTAGAGCTCAAAGATAACATTATTGGAATTTTGTTCAGAATACAATGTTAAGAAATTTGAAAACCATCATAGAAATCATACACAAATATATTTTACTTTTACCAGAAGCTTTCCTAGCCAACGTTAAATTGTAAAAACATAAACGGACCAATTACTAATTACTTATAATTCGGAAATTCTCAATGTTTTTATACTGTTTGTTTACAGTAATTACTGTAAAGTTTTTCCACAGGCCGATACCAATTTGTAGATTAGATATCCAGTCATCCAGTGAACAAAACGTTTCAGCCCTATGCTATGTGTCAGGTTAAGTAGAAAATTCGTAGAAATATGTATGCAAGGGCACTTGTCCTGAATTATGGAACACATCGTGTACCTTTTGTGCCGATGCTGGTAGGTAGCAAATTTTACATTAGCTTTAGATTACTGTAGTAACTAATGTATCAAGTAGTTTCATTTTGCCCCAGGGCACCCGCTTGTATGTATTAGTTATATTTGAAATGGCCATGTTTCTCGGTGCTAGAGAACACACAAACTTGATGTTCCTCATGTTCCGCGGTGCTAGAGAACACACAGGCTTGATGTTCCTCATGTTCATCGGTTCTGGAGAGCACAAACGCTACATGTTCATCTTTTCTGTATATCATACACAATGCATGTTCGTCGAGGCTTGTAAGCCATGCCGAACCTGCCTTATTTTGCATTCACTCCCCAAGCCACTTTTCTGGCTGATGCAATCTCCTTTTCTGAAGGCGTATGTGACTATGTGACTCCCTTTTTCTCTCATAATTGTGATAGAGCAATTTATAGTTTTCGTTAGCTGCCACCTCAGGTGTTAATTAAATGATTTTTGTGCACTGGCAAAGCCAGTATAATTATTATTAAGTTCTTTCATGCTGAAGTCAGTGTCAATTTTTATTATCATTTGATTCTTCGGTAGTGGGTTTTAGAATAAAGACTGATCTTTTCATTTTATAATAAAACCAAGAAGGTGTCTGTGTGGTCTGTTCGTAATTCCGTAATTGTAATTGTAAGTAATTGAGCAGTGACTACACCACCTCCACGTCATATTCCATGCAAATAACATTCCGAACCTCATTGTTTCACTTTCCCCAATCCAGCGATACGAACCTTTATGTTTTTAGTGAAAAGTTGGGTTTAGTCTACAGTGATTACAAGACCATTTGTCACTGATTAGGCTGACGCGACACTATGCATCTATTTTTTTCAGCTAAACATTTATTTCAAGATACCATGCATCCATAAAGTATGACTCTTCATCCATTTCGGAATAGGACATGAATAGTATGTATAATGTTCTCACAATCCAATATATAAACGTCGTAACCTAACCAAAATTAATTAAAACAATCCAATATATGAACGTCGCAACTCAACTAAATAACTTGTTTTCAATTTAACGTATAAAACGCCGTGATATAGTCTCATAAAATGGTAAATGTGTAGAATAAGGTTTCAAGATAGTTATGAAATCATAAAAAATCAAATAGGAATGGTATCCATAGTGGGCCATTCCTTCATTTCTATTCATGGTGTTATGAGCTTTTCTTATATGAGCACTTTCTTTGAATTTTCTTGGATATATTTGCGCACATTTATATATATATATATATATATATATGAAACACAGGCTAAGTTTAGCCACCAATGCTTTTCAAGACTAAGCTAAAAGGAAATCTATCGGAATGAATCTAATTTATCGTAATTGTATAAAGGTATTTAGCAACTGGTAGTCGTACAACTATACTAAACAAGCGTCTACATTTCCATGGAAAGAATCTCATTAATCGTGGAATTTTATTTGTTCGAATTTTTAAAACTGCAATGTTTTATGCATAAATTTTAATAAAGATTTTAAAGTCTCGATGCATTTTTTTAAAAAACCCTTGAGTGGGATTTGAATCACAAGCTCTTTGGGTAATTACTTTGGCTCTAATTAATTAGTTATTCTTCATTAAATAAATCTGATAAGACAAAAACAATATTTGTACATTTTGAATATGACTACTCAATGTCAATGTCGTACACTCACTACCCTCTTTATACACTTAAACACACCCACTATCCAAACTTGAAAAAGACCACTCACACGCTTTCAAATTGCATTAAATGTCTTTCAACTGGCTCATACAACTTACACTTTACTACCAGTGCGGATCCAACACATTAACCTACACAACCATGGTACTTGTTTGTTTGCGCCATCAAGCATACTCTTGGTAGGGTTAACGCATGCACATGTATCATGGAGTGCAAAAAGTGTGCACAACGATAAGATAATCCTTTATTAACGTGTTAGAAGTATCATTCGCAGTACAGCAATTGGTTATTTTAACCCTACCAACTCCCTAATTTAACCCAAGCCCACCAAACCTTAAAACTATTAACCCTACCAACCAACCTAGTTCCAACAAGCAAAGAGCCAAATCCAATCCATAAATCGTATACAAATTATCGATACCTATAACATATTGTGTCAGAAAACATGAAAAAACAAATAATAAGTCTTTGGTTATGTGTATTTATTACTATGTACGAATAAATGTCATCTCTCGTTCTGAAAATATTTTTAGTTTACATAACCTTAATATAGCGGATCTATCTGAACTTTGAGGTTTAATGGCGTCTGTAATTTTATCTTTAAATTTGTAAATAGCTTGTTGTGCCCTTTAATTTATACTTTAATTAACTGATACCCATAAAAGCAATTCAGATTTTTAGGCCAGAGCTCACATTGATAGTGTTAAAGTTAGATTTGACAATTTAGACTTTTAAAGTTAATAAGTTAAAAGTGTGAATTGGATGAATGCTTCGTAAATGCGTTAGTTGTGACATATTTTTTTCAAGCTAAAATGCTACGTCCATTCGGAAGAGTATAAAAAACCGTCCACGTAGGTACTTGTTTCAAGCCGATACCTTTAGTTACAAACGAATTATAACCCATTGTAAGCGTAACTAAAGATAAAGTATAAGAAGGAGAAAAAAGTACGTTAACCAATCAGTTGTTTAAATTTTATGCGTAGAATTCAATTATGACATTTATTTGTCCGAATGGTTAACTTTAGTAATTTACTTTAGATTTGACTCCAGCTGCAGCAATAAGATCTGGATGTCTCTCTTCGTGTGTCGTGTGTGAACCACGATGTAATTTAGTATCTTTGCATGGAGATCTCTCGTTGGCTATGGTTTGTTGTGCCTTTTGAGAGATCTGTCCAGGCAGTTAGAAGGTATTTTTAGTCAGCATGGTTTTTCTGATACAATAGTGGATCTAAGAAGGAAAGCTAGAAATCTGTTAGTTGTTAGTTGTGTATAAGACCTTCCAATTCAGAATTCTGCTAGTGAAAATTAGGGAATATTTTGGAAGGGTTAAGTATAAACCTATTGGTTTGTGTTAATTCTGAAATTCTGTTAATTGGTTGAATTGGGAAGCTTTCGTGTCATTTGTACTTGATATTTGACACGCAGTAAATAAAGTTATCTCATTTCTTTATTTCAAAAGTACAACGTGAACTAGTTAACTCTTCGGTCTTATTTACTCTTCATCTGCCACTCATGATCCGGCGAGGATGAAAACCCTTCCCAACCCCAAGTTCCCAAAAATTGCCCTGTTGCGAAAAAAATGAATTTCAGACTTGTTGGTTACTAATTGCCAATTGCAACTTAATGCATAATTTGTATGTGTGATTATCTTCTAAAATGACACAAAAAAGGAAAATGACTTGCTGACAATTAGCTGAGGAGTAACAAAAGAACTACAAGCAACGTAAGGTGAAAGTCATGAAGATTAATATCATGCTTCCTCCGACAGATCCACCAAATCTCTGTTTTAACGAGCTTTTTATAATTTATGTTGGACCTTACTGCGTCACGGAAAGTATAAATCGTAAATGAAAATAATAAGCTACACATAGCCATATACTTCTCACACATATCGCACTACTGTTCGGTAAACCAGCATGATCAAAAAAAGGATTGAGTATATTTTATAGAATTATATCTAGCATAACCCTAGACTTAGTCGAGGTAATAATACGATTCTAATGGAGATTTTAACTATTGTAAATGTATTTACAGAACATGGCCGGGTCGTTTTTCCTGGAGTGGAAATGTTGCAAATCCTATCAAAAAAAATTGCAAGAGATTTTCATCATAATGGTCTATTAAAATTTCAAGAATGTATTTGGAGGAGCCCAGAAAACTCAGCCATTATTATTATTCCTTGCACAGGACGCCTGCTTCTTCCAGGATTCTTGTTACTTATTAATGCTTTAGGAATTCTATCTTTATGGACGTTATTACATGAACAAAATTTCGCAACTCAAGTATTGTTTATTTGTGTTGCCAACAGTTCACTGTACACAATATTCTACAGTATTCTGAAGGTGATAATAGTAAATATAAAACCCATGTTTATTGTTGAATATTGAACAGTATATCGGATTAACTATTTAAAACTAAGGTTGATGCATACAACGTTCCTAAGGTTGGTAGATGGGCCAAGTCAGGTCAAGGTTCAAGTAATATTCGAATGTTGTCTTACGGCTTGTGATAAGAAGGATTGAATTGAATTGCCGAGTTTATTTAGGTAGCACAAATCATAACATGGTTACATGTTGTTTTCATGAACATGTCACAACAGGTAAAATGAATAAAAAAATTGGTTTTAAAACTTAACTACGTGGACTATTTTGTTCTAAATTTGACATAGGTACTAATAATACTAATAATAGGCCAAATAAAATTTAGTAGTTAAACCACTTCCATCCTGTTATAATTCATTCATTCATGTCTAGTGGTTGGAAAAAGATAAAAACATCACTAATAATACGATGAATTATACAAAATAATTAGTTTACATATAACATAGGAAGTATGACAGCTTTCACCTTCATCCACAGTTAGTTTAGGGGATGGAGAACTGTTTGAGGTTTTAGCCTCACGCCTCCTTTTGGATGGGAAACTGTGGATATATGTATAATTTTTGCTGAAAACATTCGCTTATAGCGATGAATCATGTACATTCTCGATACCATGTATTTACACGTATTTTCATAATCCTCATCAAAACTTAAACTTTCATTTAGTGTCAATCCAAGGTATTTGAATTGGGCTACAGTTTCAATTTTTTGTGTTTTGACAAAAATATCTAGTGCACAGTCAAGTGATTTCTTTGATTTAAATATCATGCATTTAGTTTTTAAAACATTAATCTTCATATGATTTTCATCGCACCATTGCTGTAGATTATACATGTCTGCACTCAGTTGTTGTTGCACTACTTCAATTGTGTTACCTTGTGCATAAATCACTACATCATCTGCGTAAAAAACCGATTTACAATATTGTAGAATCATTAATGTACATTGAGAAAATTAGACCCGATAGACTACTTCCTTGTGAAGTTCCTCGAATCATGTGATAAGGATCTGATTGTGTTTGTCCATGTTTAACAATCAATTTTCGATCCGTGAAGTATGAATTAATTAGTTGTAATGCTAATCGCGATATTCCACATTTACTCAACTTATTTAATAACAAAGAGTGTTGTATGCTATCAAAGTCTACAAACACAGCACCTGTAATACGTTTGTTGTCTACAGACTTTTTTATGTCATCATTAGTTTACAGTGAACATTAGTTTGGCTTTTTGTGTTGAGTGATTATCTCGATAACCATGTTGTTGACTCCATTTTGTTGTTGTTGAGAATTCCATTTTCTCAAGATATTTGATCAAGTTTTCATACATTATTTTCTCAATGATTTTGGCTCCTGTTGGTAAAATAGATATCGGGCGATAATTTTTGGTAATTTACGTTCTCCTTTAAAGAGGAACAATAATAGCGGTTTTTAACTCCACTGGGAAAACACCTTCACTGAACATATCTTCCACAAGTTTTGTAAAAATAGGAGTAATTTCATCTACGCAGTTTTTATAAAACCTAGCTGGTAAAGCATCTCTTCCACTTGTTCTATTAGTAGACAGTGTTTTTATTACGAATGCGGCGTCTGCAGTGTTCACTTTAAATTTATCAAAAATTACAGCTGTATCTCTACTCTCACTTTCTATGTTTAGTTCTGGAATTTCCACTTGGAATTTTACATTTCAATAATATTTTGTAAAATGCCCACATAATAAAATATCTAATTTTTCTTTATCATCAAACACAATTCTTCCGTTAAAAATTAATTCAGGGATAATTTTAGTAATTCGAGTTCTTTTCTGAGGAGCATGACAATTGTTCATAGGCTGTAGAGTTTTTTTCAAATAATTATTACTTTTCCTGTAATGATGACTCAAGAAAGAAACAATGCAAAGCAAACAAACAATGAAATGTTTTTAAATGTAGCCAGATTAACTGCAATTCAGTGGTCAACTTTACATAAAAATATCCCGAGTATGAACTCAGTGTTTGGTCGAGTTATGAGAGAATTTACATTAAATGCTCCATTAAAAGAATTGTAAATTTTTCAGATTCATGAAAAAATTGAAATGCTTGTGGCCAAAGGAACGCAATCTGTTTCGTTATCGACAGCTTTCCATGCACTTGCTTGAGTGTGGATTGTTAAATAAAACGTTGAGGTTTGAATAACTTTATTTAATGCAATATTTAATCTGGACAATATTGGTGCTCAGATATAGGTGTATTTCATATAAGATGCGGAAAAATCACTGCCAACACAAACACGGCATGATTGCACGCTCGGACGGATCTGGCCTTTTATTATTTACATACATAATGTATTAACGTACTGCAGTATTCGTTAGATAAAATTAATTACAACGGTAATTACTATATTATCCTATTATAATGCACACGTTGATTTCTTGAACCGGTAAAGAGCTACAATAAATCTGGTAAGACTAAGATGAGCTCGCAAACATTGAACACACTTAAATTTCCCTTCAAAAATTAACCTCACCATCTAAATTTAGTCTCACATCAAACATTAACCTAACAACATAGACAAACACCCCGTTCAGTGAGTCAAACACTTCCGACATCCGATCGAACATATCTACTTTTTTAAACTTAAAAAACGAAATTTTTATTTTGCTAAGTCGTTCTACATATCTCATTTTATAGAACAATCTTTCCGACAATGTTTCTATTATAACAACAAATCATATGCACTTAAAAGAACATCCTATGTACCAAGAAGAACACTGTATGAACTCAGTAGCTCACCTAACAGGGTCAGTAGTACATGCCTGGATCATCGCGTTATTATTGTTAGGGTTTTTCTGTTAGGACGGCTTGTTCGGATAGTTCCTGTTTTTACCTCCATTCAGATTTATAGTCTTTTTTTAGACGGAGTCTATTTAATATCCATTGATATTTTACGTTTGGTAGCATCCACCAATCTCCGTCGGCTTCTCTGTGGTTTAAATCATTTCTGGTTATGTGTAGGTTAGCTGATACGAGTAAGTTATTTGAACCGGCGTATTTTGAGTCTTCTGTTTCCCCAGTTAACGGAAATCATAGCGTTTGAGACGCGGTAGCATACTGTTAGTCCTTCGAACTTGACCGAATCGTAGTTGTTCATAATTCTGGTTGCTCTTAGCAATTCTGTTGGTTCTATTGAATTTATACTTGGGATACATTCTGTGCTTAGGCAGTCTATTAGTGTAGTTGCTCCCATGTCCAGGGAGACTGTTCCCTGTACTTGGTGTCCTTTGATTACGACGTTAGTATATTGAGCCGTTTGCTGTTGTCCAGATGGCCTGGGATTGGTAATGGGTAATTCTAGAATCAGCAAGACGTTTATATGTTGTCATTTGTTGTTTGTACATACGTATTACCGTATTTATTCGTCTCCAGTGGTGTTTGAATCCGTAACCCTTCATTTTGCGTCTCTTGATCCTTCTGAGGTTGCATCTGTTCTGAATCCATTTGTGGTAAGCATGTGGCCAGTATGTTCTCATTGTCTTTCTGTTTGCATTTGGGAAGGTTTAATTCCGTTTCGTACAGGTGTTGTAGGAGATTGTGGTCTATCGCCATCTGGTTCGCATATGTCAGATGACTCGTCCAGAATGTCAATGATGTCGTTGTAGATGTTTGGACAGAAATGAGTTGGATCTTGGCACACAATGTTGAATCCACACTTGGTAATGAATTGTTATTTGGTCGGTGTATCCATTGTTTTATCTGTTGGATCAAGTGTATTTATTATTATACAGCCTGAACCATGAACCATTGCTGCTGTGGCATAGTATTACCCGCAGCAGCGAAGCCTGAACCTCATAGTTTTGTTACAGTTCACCATGTACGGTAGTAAATGGCCTATTGTTCGTGAATCAGAATTGAATTTATTCGTAACTGCTGATTACGATTATAAGGGGAAACAGCAAATTGTACAATGTCCGAATCCGGATGCAAGATCCAAATAGTGGGAAATCAGGGGTTAGTCGTGCGCGTTATCGTTGTTGGATGTTGTGGGATGTACCAATTCCCTTCATTCAAACACCACGATATCCAGCTCTTTCCCGGTTCTGTAAGATGCAGTCATTTCTCAATTGACTGGCATCAAGTTTTACATAAATTTGGGATTTGGTGTCCTCTTAAATATTCGTGTGGGAATTATTCCAACTTAAATTAAATTATAAGTATATTGCATCAAGTAGAAGGTTATAATTAAATTAGCATTTTGTTAAATTCTTCTCTGTCTTGAGTATTGATATTTACTGCTTTTTCCATTGCTCTTTCCATATAAGCATTGGAAAGAGAATCGGTCCAGTCACTGATTTGCAAAAAAGGCCTAACGCTCATTATACAAATCACAGTGATTGATCATCTGTGCTCTAGGTTTTTCATTCTGAGTCGGTGCATCAAGAAAGACAACTTCTTGCTCTAAATTTGTAACCAGAAATTTTCTGCTCCGTTACAAAATAAAGCGTTTACATAAGTCAATGCATTTGGATTTAACCTTTAGTAAAATTCGCCCCTTTTTAGTTTTACGATTTTATTTGTTTTGGGATTTATTTTGTAAATCTTTAATGTATAGTAAAAGTATTGATGCACAAAGCGGCGAAAAATGTAAAAGTAAAAGCTGCATAACTTAAAAATGGTAACCAATTTTAACAAATTAAATCTGGCTTATTAGTTCGCAAAAGTGTTTGAAGTGCGAGCTTATGAAATCGTCTGCGCCGTCTGTGTGTGTGTGTCTGTGGCTGTCTGTCCGTGCACATTTTAACTCACTTTCTTTAGAACTCGGTGTTTCAAGGTCCAACAGAAATTTATGAAACGACCCTATTGGGTG
>JAHZNA010004780.1:0-38614 GCA_027743935.1 Sinodicranocentrus sp. ZH6 | reverse complement strand
GATTTTTTTTTAAATTGTTCATGTTTCCTAAATTGAAATAGGTCGCTGTTGCCCACGCTGCCCCAGTCGCTTATGGAGGTCTTGCCGCTGCCCCAGTAGCTTATGGAGGTGCCTATGCCGCTTCCCCACTCGCTTATGGAGGTCTTTCCGCTGCCCCAGTCGCTTACGGAGGTGCCCCAATCCTCGGTTAAATAGTATTACCACAACTTGTATTTCCAACAATTGGCTTGGATTCAACAAGAATTGGATTGTTATTGTGATGTTAATTTATTTCAAAATCAATAAAAAATGATTAATTCACGCTAAAATCAGTAGTGTTTGGTGATTTTTGGCAAAATGTGAGCTTGGCATGACATGTGTGACATTTCTAAAGGAGTGTAATAATCAAATAGGACCTCTCTGCGGGTTGCAAATTTTTCTGCAGGATGGATTGGTGTATAAAAGCTCTACGTTAGTTAATCAATAGGTTACAGTTAACAGTGCCTTCGTGAGCAGAAATAATTACTCTCAATAGTTCGTGAAAGCACTCACGCATAAAGGCTCACTGATTGATTACATTTTACCCTAATATCATAACACACCTTACACCCTAATCAAATCAAAGTCAGCATTTAACAAGCACGTAGTTTTGACACCTCTAAAAATACAACATTTCATTTAACAATCACATAATACAGATACCTTAAAATGTCGAGCAAGACGCATAACATGTAAACCTTTGAAGTGAGTCTGTTATAATTACCTACATGAAATCTGCCTAAGCCAACAAAAATGACAGATATCTGGCTCGTTGTCAAACTTGTCATGTCGAAATTTTCGTCATTGTCCGACTTGGATGAGTGCATTTGCTGTTAATAAAATCTATTTCAATGATCCCTCAACTTTTAAAATTAAATAAATGAAACCAGAGCAGACTATCCTCATTAGTCTGCAAATCTGCAAGTTAAAATTATGCTGAATGAGAAGGTATACTCATTTGCCAGTATAGTACTCAACTTCAACAACTATAATTCAAAAGCGCGCAGGTATGCCGAGCTAACCAAACCAACTACCAATTTATGATCATTAATGGAATATATTATTCAGTAGCAAACGTCACTCGAAACAACGGGTATTCAATAACGGTTAACGCCTTTAGTGATTCCTGATAATTTGACTCACCGACGGCTATTTGTAAGGCTACGTGCTAAATTAAATGACATCATTCAAATGCGACGACGTCGTTTCTAATTTAATTCCAACCAATTGGATCCAATTTTCCATTCTCCATCCAAATCCTTCCAATCCAAACTTTGAACATCCTTGTGGCTATTTCATGCTCATGCTATAAAAAGCCAAGTGTATTTATTTAATAAATTGCATGAATAAAATCACTTTAAAGGGCACGAAAGGAAAACTAAATACAACAAAGAAAAATGCGGCAGTCCTATTAAACTGGAATCACGACTATTCACGACGACAATTTGTTGATCACGCACGCCATACCTTCATACCTTCACGCACCAGAAATAAGAATTGTTTAAAGAAAAAACCATTAAAACCAAAAAAAAATCATGCTCTTTGCCAAAATCTCATAAACGTCAAACGAAACGAAAGCTTGGTAATCATCTCACAGAAGGTATCGAATTTTTACCATATAAAATCCCATTTATGCATATCCTCCTGCTTATCTCCAATTTTATCCTTTTTTGTCTTTGGCTGTCCAATCACTCATCATCATCTCATTCAACAAGAAAAAATCGTTTGTAAGCTTTATCTGTGATAATAATACATAATTCACATGTGTAATTTACTACTTCTTCGCGTTTTATGCATACACATCAAATCAACTGATAAGACATCTTTACGAGTCCAGCAAAAGAAATTCCATCATCATTCGTCATAATTATAAGCTCTTTAAACAAACCACGGTCATAGCCAACAGCACAGCGATAGGAAAAGACATAAACTCATTTTAAGTTTGGTCTTGCCTTCATAACAACACACACAGACAGATTGAGAGTTATAGTCGGGGAAAAAAGGCTTTTGAAGAAAAATCCAAACTTTTAATGACTTTGAAAAACTGCCTTTTTACTGTTTTGCTTTGACTAATGAACGTCTACAATCAATAGACCTCAAAAGATCAGGACAAGCCTTAAACCAAAACCAAAACGTTATATTACGCAGGTGCACATCTAGCAACTAAAAAAATTGGCACATTATTTGATTTTATCCTTTTGCAAATGTATTATCTGCAGTTATTAACTTTTTTCAGTCCCTGAGATATTTTTTTTGTCTTTAACACCACCATCATCATTATCAAGATCAGATCAACTTGTAAAGAGATGAGATATCAGCCGGTAGTAGTTGATCGCAAGAAGAAGAAAAAAAAGACGAGCCACAAGATGTAAAATTTATGACGATAAGATGACAGCTAGTTCACAACGAATATGTGCGGTATGTTTTCTGCACGACCTTCCAAACCATCTCATCTCTCTATTTTCAACGATATCTGTTCGCAGTTTTTATCCGTGAGTTCTCTCGTTACTCGTTGAACTGATACATATCAAATTTTATTGAATATCAATTTAACTGGTAAGCAATACAACACACATCTATACAAAGCATATCTATATCTTTTTAGCTGTATTCCTTATTTGTTCATTTTAAGGTTACTATAATATAATATATTCTCCCATGAAATATAAATGTATATATAATTGTGATTTCAATGAGCTCCCCAATAATGTACATGTGTGTGCGTATAAAAATTAAGTTATAATCAAAGTGGATGCATTAGTATAGTGTATTGCTTCATAGTGTTGATTCAATTTGTTATCGTGTAAGGGACACTGCACACTTTTGTTCCTTCCTTTTGACAAGGAACATTGCGATTGTTGGCAACGATGGTGGAGCTTGCTAATTTTTGCATCTTCTGCTAGGGAGATGTGTTGGATGGATGCAGGAATGCGCATCTCGTTATGGGTCGCAGTTTGTGGGGATGATGTATCGATGCTCAATAAATGGTTCAATGTTTTTTGTTCAAACTATTTCTTGCTTTTTATTGTCCACGACGAAGCCTGGCCTGATGCCTATGTAACACTATTAATAACAGCTTATCATGTCATTATCATCATCGAATTTTTTTGCAGGAGAGAACCAATGGAGCATGTATATAGACATCCTATCAACTCATAATTTTGAAGGTAAGGGTTGTTGAGGATTTTTTATCATATTTTTTTATTTCCAAACCAACCGGACAGAGATAGATGCTACTGCTTATGCTATTTTTGTAAGGCACCATAGCAAGCCGTGTTGGAGGATAGTTTAGGAATAAATTTATATCATATAGATGCAAGACTATGAGGAGTGGGTGGAGCCGGGGGACTTGAGATGAGTAAAGGGATGGAAAAAATTTGTGTATAAAAGGGTTATAGGAACTCACTGAAAGACATCAGTTCGCTTTTTCAAGTCCATTCAATCACTTCTCTTACAAATCTTTTGAAGTTTTACTTCAACCACCAAAAAACCATCAACATGCAAGCCGTAAGTTGCGAAAGGAAAATGGGAGCTTGGAAAAAAATTATGAAAATTGACCGTGAGTTTGGAAAATTATTTGAATTTGTTTAAATAAACAGGTCATTGTTGCCGTTCTCGCCTGCGCTGCCGTCGCCTCCGCTGGAGGAGTTGTCGGATACTCCACCGGAAACTACGTTCAACACGCCCACGCTCTCCACGCTACTCCAGCCATCGCTGCTGCCCCAGCTGTAGCCTACGGAGGACTTGGTCTCGGAGCCCCAGCCGTCTATGGAGGTGCCTATGCCGTCCCAGCTGTCGCCAAGACCATTGCCCCAGTTGCCCAATCTACCGCTTTCGTTAACCGTGCCCCAGCTGCCCGTATTGCCGTCGCTTCCCCAGTATGTGCAATAACAAATTCGTTTACTTGTCATTATGATATATCATCTTTAGAACTTGCTAAATTGTTCCGGTTTCAATGAAATAGGTCGCTGTTGCCCACGCTGCCCCAGTCGCTTATGGAGGTCTTGCCGCTGCCCCAGTAGCTTATGGAGGTGCCTATGCCGCTTCCCCACTCGCTTACGGAGGTCTTGCCGCTTCCCCACTCGCCTACGGAGGTCTTGCCGCTTCCCCAGTAGCCTACGGAGGTGCCATCCACGGAGTTGGAGCCCCAATCCTCGGTTAAATATTCTTCTGACTGACTGAGGGAACACACTCCCCATCTAATGACAACCATGCTTTGACGCTTATTTAACTTACCCATGTGTACAATCACATCTTCGTACAACGCAGTATTGTGTATTTTCAAGTGTTCATTTGTCTGGAAGTGGTATGAAGAGTGCGTCTCCGATTTAAAAATCGCAAAATTCGAGAATAAAAACCTAAATTATTCCAGATCATAGTCATCACAGTATTATTTTTCCCAACTATTAATTTACATAACATTCACATGCTCTTCAAGAATCCATAAAATTGACAACGTTCTCATAATAATTTTTGCTAATTTCGTTCATTCCATATCGCAATTTGGAGATTTCACAAAAGTATTACATTGTGCTCAAACCATATTACTTCGAATTCCAGATTGAATAATAATTATGACTAAAATACAAAATAGAAATTGACTAAATAAAAACTAAACTAAAAACATCATTTTTTAAAGTTTGGTAAAGGTAAAGGATACGCTCTACAGCCAGGTCCGCGTTTTCTATTACGACCTAGGTATAAGGTAATTGAACAAAAATAAAATATTATGTGTTCATTTTAGATAAGAAACATGATGGATAACATGATAACAAAATGGCACATTATTACCTCTCATCTTATCTAATTTTTTAAAAACTTCTGTACAGTTCCGGTCAAACGTGACATGCTTCGTAACGGCTGCCTCAAACTGAAGATGATTCATTAACACTGCCAGCGCCTCCTTTGCTGAAGCTCTGCAAAACAGGTTTGAAAAAACTGGATTCTACAATCTATTTCGTACACATTTACACTTTCTCAGCATAAAATCTACCTCGTTTCGTTATTAGCTTCTGTCATGAAACTAAACAACATTGGCAGGAGTTTTTCAGCGTACGCTGATTTCAGACAAGTGTCGACCCCTGCTACTTCGACAAACTGCTTTGTCATTTTCGATATCCTTTGACAAGCAGCTCGAACATGGTGTTTCTTGCTCACACTCTCCATCGCATTGAGAACCTTTATTAAACTGCAATGGCGAACCATTGCTTCCAACGCTCGGTCACATTCTTCCCGAATAAATTTATTCGGAGCTAACGACTTTATTACCAACTTTTCCGTAAGCTTATCTAAGTCGTTATCCAATGCTGAGCCAATCTTTTCAAAAAGCTCTTTGAACGTTACAATCGACGCTCTACACAATGCACTTTTGGGACTGAAAAAATTCAAGTCAATTACGGGACAATTAGGATTATTTTTGAAAAGGTGTGAAAATCCTAAGCTGCTATTTAGAATTTTACCTTGTAAGATGTTTAAAGGCAAACCAAAGGACTGGTCCTAAATAGCCTAGTAAAACCTTTGGCCTGTGCCTTGCCAGCCGAACAATGGTTTGCAGAGCAATGTAACAATTACTCCAATCCTCAGAAGATAACAGTTCCGTTAAATATTCTGCGGTGTAGAGTCGAATTTCATCTGGACTCAAATCATTTAGATCATCAAACACTTGTTCGGATTCCCCTTTGATTTTGTGTTTATGCATAATTGCGTCAATCCTCGGTTTTCGTTTCTTTATCAAACTGCTGTTAGTACTATTAGTTGTGTAATTAAATACGGATTTTTTTGAGCCGTCAAAATCCGACTCATCGGATACCGAAGAATCAGATGGGAAGCAATCATGAACAGCAACCATAACAGATTTCTTTCGAGGAGTGATGTCGGTGAGCTTCATACTATTATCTTTTTCCTTTGACGTATTTTTTTCGGCTTTATTTTTGCTTTCCTTGTGACACTTGCATTTTGAACAGCATCCCTCATCCTCCTCAACTTCCTCGACTTTGTTGTTGTATTCAATTTTATGCTCTAACGGGATTGGAGGGGTATGGGTGACCCTTGGATGAGAAGGGATTTTTGTGGGTAAGCTTTCAGGTCCAAGCATGACAAATTTTGTATCACCTGCAGCTGCAGCATTAGTAACAGCTTTGGATTGATGATGAACCTTCATTTTTTGGAGCAATGTAGTTTTGCTACAACATCCCCTTCCTTTCGATCTACTCTCGCCACATTCATCATTGCAATCACAATCTGAAGAGTCTTCCACAAGCACAGAGACCTCCTCGTTTGTACAGTAATGTACACTCGTATTGTTTACGCTTGAACGTGGAACTGAATTACATTGTTGGGGTTGCTCATGCCGAGAAAATGGATCTGGAGGGTGGCATATATCCGGAAGAGAAGCGGAACATACTGGTCGAGCTCCATGGCCCATGCCTGATGATTCAGCGGGTAAAAATATTGTGTTTCCATGTTTGATTCCTCCATTTATCGTGCAGTTTGGCATTGATACTCTTCCCTGAATTTGTGATGGGTTGTTGTGCATCGTTCCAAAGCAAGGTACACTATGAGCTGTGTATGGAGTTTGAGGGTAGGAGACTAAAGTGGGATTAATATTCATAATGCTACCGTCTGGCATCATTACACAGTTATTATTATTATTATTTGAGTTTTGATGAAAATACATCCCAGCTGGATTTTGAGTTTCGTAACATTGCTGCTGCTGATGATGATGATGAACTGGAAGAAATATAGGAGGTAAGTGGTCCCCACTGCCACCCATGTCGTGCTGGTTTGAGGGAACCACATTCACCATTTGATAACCCATTTGAGGCATCATACACTGATATGGATTCATGTACATTGGCGTTGTTGAGGGTGGTGGTGACGATGATTCGACCATTTGCTCTTTGACCACTGCATGGTAGCTTGGTTGATTAGGGATGATTGGGAAGCACGAAGTGGATTGGTTCATACTTCTTTTTGTTCCTGGAAGACATTTCGCAAAAGAAGGCATAGTTACAGGCTGAGAAGGTGTCGGTGGGAGGGTCAACTTTTGTGAGTTTGGAGAGTGCCACGAGTACGAAGTGTAGCCGTTTCTGGAAGCCTTATCTGCTAAAACATTGGGCAAGTTTGGCCTTTTGAATTTTGAGGCGGAAGGCATTAGTCGCGGCGTGATTGGGAGTGAACGTGGAGATTCGAAACCAGTATTGGACGATGTGATGGCTTCTTTAACGTTGTAAGATGCTAAATTTTGTTTATATACATAAATCAGTAAATGATTCGCCTGTATTTTCCGAATTCAAACAATATTTTTGCTAGAGGATATTATTCTATACCGGCAAATTGATTATTTTCGTTTCTATCGTCGTGCGACTCCTTTGATGACGGCTTCCATCTTGGTGATACTTGATTCTCTGGTAGATTAGGTACCATAGCCATTAGTTGAATGTGCCCTTGCAGCAACGTAAAGCCAGCTGAAGGAGGTGCTGGTGAGCCATTCTTATTATTACTAAAATGGCCACCGTATGGACTAGTTCTTGACGGATTTATATTCGATACGATATGCATGATGAATCATTAACTGTAAGTATGGTATTTGGTCTTATTACATAATACAACGATCCGAGAAAGGCTTAATTAAAGTACATACCGTTTGAAAAGTGACTAAAAATGTTCTAAAACTACGTTCCGGAGAACTTTTTTTGTACTTTTGAGAATTTTTTAGTTTGCATATAAATGCTATTTTGGAGGCTTTACTTGACAACCAATTTAATTAAATAGCTTGACCTGCTTGACCTTTTTAGAGCAGGAGATTTTTCAAGATCCCTTCATTGATAGGACCAACGCGATTGATAGTCACGAACCGGAATGAGTCATCGTTTCTTGAATGTATTGATTGTTATGTGCAATTACTTCTCCGTTCTGTGATCAGCAATATGTATACAAATGATATAATCCCGAATGTTGCTAGCTGTAACAATGACATGCAAGAACCGGCTTCGTTCGGGCTAGTTGCACATTTGAAAGTTGGTTTCAAGTAGCATACACTATAATAAAAAAGTGTAACTTTGCCAGACCCGACCGACTATTGCTGCATGCAATGGAATCTGATTTCCTGCTTTCAAACAAAAAACTCGCAGCGAATATTAAAAAAGTTTGATTTTCCATTTGAAGTTGGCAAAGCAGAGCGCAAACACTATTAAACTCAAGCTCATAATCAAAATGAAGCAGAAAATGCACAATAGTAAATTAATATATTTTGTATTTGTGTTTTTCCTATTAGTTAGTGAGATTAGTTCAGGCGTCTTCCATGCGATCCAGATTCAAGATGAAATAAACGAAAAGATTGTGGATGAGCTTGATCCAACGGTAGAAATTAAGCAGGGAAAACTGGAAGGAAAAGCAGAGTTATCGCGAAATGGACGAATGTTTGCATCCTTCAAGGGTATTCCGTACGGAAAGGTTTTACAACGTTTTAACGTAAGCCAAAACATTTCACAGTTGACAATTAATGTCATAGTTGACACCTTGTTTCAGTTTAATATTTTTAAATTCCTTACAGAATGCTGAACCAGCAGATGGCTGGAAAGGAATTCGAAATGCTAAGGAATTCGGACCTCCGTGTTCTCAAGTGCATATTTACAGCAAAGTTTACAGCGGCCAAGAGGATTGTTTGAGTTTAAATATTTATATTCCAAATGTAAATGTCTTATCCATCACTGCTAACAAAATATTTACTACATTGCTTACATTTATAACAAAGGATAAATGATAAGTTGAGTTTTCAGGATTCATAGACAATTTTTTTCTCTAGACGGGAAGAATCGAGACTTTACCAGTAATGTTTTACGTCTATGGTGGAGCATTTGTAATGGGAGGATCTAGTTCTTACCAAGGGAATTATTTCATGGACGAAGATGTGATTTTAGTGTCAATGAACTATCGACTTGGAGCTTTTGGTTAGTGTTTATATTTTATCAAAATATTATCAGTGCAGTGCAATAATTTATGTAATTTTATTAGGCTTCCTCAACGCTGGAGTCAATGGTGCTTCAGGAAATCAAGCATTGAAGGATTTAGTTTTCGGTGCATCCGCAGGCAGTGCAACTATTGCCCATCTAGTTGCATCTCCTATGGCTAAAGGTATATACAACCATAGAATGATGCACAATGTGTATCAAAGTGTCATTATTGTCATATATGGCTATTCAATCTTTTTTCAAATCAGGTTTGTTCAGTGCTGCAATATCCCAAAGCGGCGTGGCCACTGTGGGTTGGGCATTATTTCCAGATCCAGAGTTCGATGAACCTAAAAAGCTTGCTCATGCTGTAGATTGTCCTACTAGTAATATTGAGTTTATGGTTGAATGCTTAAGGAAAGTTAAGCCTGACGTGTTAGCAAGAGCTACAGATTTCAAAGATGGAGTGGTAAGTCTTAAGTTATAGGATGAAAGTTGTACGCGACCAATCATCCTAACATAACACCTGGTTTAAAATTATATTTTCAGTGGTTCGAGCGCTCAAGCTCTCCCGTCTTAGCTCCGGCTATTGAGACATACAGAGATTCAGAGAATGACTCGAGCATCTTTATAGCTGAGAATCCTGAAGTTATTTTCGATGAAGGAAGATTTAACAGGGTCCCGTACATGATTGGGGTTGTTTCTCATGAGGGACTATCTCTTCATGCAGCTCGTAAGAGGAAATCCGTCAAATCATATATTGCATGCATAATGTATTCTGACATATTTTGCAAATATTTTTGCTTTCGAACCTCTCAATTCGCAGCAATTCTTTTGAGCCCGAACAATACAAAGAAAATGGATGAACAGTGGGGTCGTATCGCTCCGCAAGCATTTTTTTACTGGAGCATTGCCAAAGATCCCTGTAAAGTGTCAGGAAAATTAAGAACTGCATATTTCCAGGATAAACCAATTGGAAAAGAGACTGGAAATAATTTACGACAACTTTATTCCGATATTGGATTTGAATATCCAGCTCGAAAAGTGGGCTTAAAACTGGCAAAGTTCGCTCCAGTGTACTTTTACAATTTTACACGACATGTTAACGTTAGCTACGTGGACTTATATGGATGGAAACACGATGATCCTCGTAATTAGGACTTTTCTATAAACCCCAATCTTGAAGCTAACGAAAGTTGTAATATGATCTCGTTTTATATACTTGACAGTGTCAAAGCCACCAACTCATGGGGACGACATCCAGTTTCTTTTCAGTGGTCGCAGGATATGGCCATTAATTAATAAGGACTCGCCAGATTATGAATTTTCTGCAAATCATGTGAAGCTATGGGTTTCCTTTGCTAAGAACAGGAAGCCCACTCATTTTTGGGGACCTAATGTTCAAAACTTGAATCCTGTAAATGCTTCAGATTCGAAACATAATTGGCTGATGATTGATAATGAGTTGGGTGTACTTCAGGAATCGGAAGATTTTCTACAAAGAATGACAATTTTAGATGAAATATGCAAAAATGATATGGAATTGTGTGCATAAAAAGCAATTTCCCCAGCACTCAATAAGCTTATATTTGTCTACTTTTAATGATGTGTTTAACTTCCTTATGATAATTAAATGCAATTAAATTTTAAACTGTTACGCTGGACGGGGCAGCTGTCACCTTCAACTTGTATGAAGATGCGGGTGAACTAATTGGTTTCAACGTGGCATATTTTTTCTCAACATCCTCCTCATCATCCTCATTTGCGGGTTTACTCGCTGCGCTACTTGACTCATTAAGGTTTACAGAACCTGGACTGGTTGATATTTCCAATGCTGCCATTCCGTCAACTGTACCGTTTGTGGCTTGTGCACTATTTTCAGCGTCTTTTCCAACAAAAACTCCATTCATGACTGAAACTACAGTTGCATTTGCAACACTTGCATCTTCTTGATTAGCTGCTTCATTGAGAGGTAACCGTGTTGTAGTAGCTCGAGGACGGGGTCTTCCTGGTCGTGCAGTTCGATTTTCAGGTGGCTTATAGCCAATCAATGAATCTACAATCATTTGCGCCATTTGCCTTTGCCCTGGTGGGAAAAAGTTGACAGTGCTCTGAACTATTCTGCTTGGGCTTAGCGTTCCTAAACCTGAAAAGATTCCAAAGAGACCAGAAAGTATACCGAACGCACCTGGTCCAGGTGGCATAGTGACTCCATCTTCATCGTAATCTTCTTCCTCTTCTTGACCACCTGCGCCAGCTCCACCAGCTCCAGCGCCGCCCGTTCCAGCGCCGCCCGTTCCAGCTCCACCACTCTGACCTCCACCTTGGAAGAAGCCGCCTGAAACTCCGCCAAATTCGCCTTGTCTCAGGTTGTTCTGCTCTTTCTCTTCAGCTTCGATGGCTTTTAGGAGGTTCAATCGAAACTGAAAGATGGATTTTGTAATAAATATTTGTAGAGATTCTGTCTGAACATGAATTATTGAAATTATCGACAGCTAACCTGTTCTGCAAACTCTGGAGTTACTCCAAATAAACTTAAAGTTTCAAAATCGATATCGCTATCAATTGATGCGTCGCTCGAAACTGTCGTTTGGGCATGACAATGCTATAGTTGAATTTCAAAAACTCAATTAATTAATTAATCAAAAAGTGCTACTACTAACGAACAAACGCATCTCTACTAGCACTTACCAGGTTATAAGAAATAATAACGGAAAGTAATATGCCGATTCCGGCAATCACAGGAGCACCTACTGCGCCCATCATGTTGAAAGATACTAAAATTTACTCAACAGTTATATAATTGAAAACCCATGCAGGTAGACCCAACACCTTGTGAACTCATCTTTGTCCATTCTCCACATTTGTTACATATTTCCAGAATAGGTACAACTTTTGTTGGCACGTTGGCTGCCAGGTGTATCGGTGTATGTGAATGTCAATAGCCTTTCTAGAATGAATATTTATAGAAATTGATTCCGTTAACTGTGATTATTGGACATTATGTCCTCTTAGAACACGCATTTCGCAGAAAATTGATTGTTTAGAGATGTGGAACAATATATTAATGCTGACGTAAACAACTATTTCTATTCTGTTTCGCAGATGACGGTGATCTGCGGAATTAATGGGATTGTAATCACACATAGCTAAAGGAAGGAAAATGGTTATTTTGCAGAATGATTATGATTTACGATCGAGTTCCAGTTAGTATTACTCATTTTCAGTATTATTATGTATTAAAACTAGCTATGATGTGAATTGATGTGACTATGTCTGTGAAAATGTGACAAGAAAACCTTTAAGTGAAATGTTAGTTTTTATTTTAGAATTTAGAAATGAGCATTAATTAAATGACTGAGTTTACAATTTCATGGCCGAAAATAAATACTGATTTATAATTAAATTAGTAATGGAATAAATTAAGAGAAATTAATTTAGTGGAGGTAAACTCCGTGGCTCATGGTCAAAACTGGGGCAGCGTGGACAATTGGCAAAGATGGAGCAGCAACAGTCAAAACCTTGGCTGAAGGGGCTCTGTACTTGTAGGAAGAGGAGGAGGAAAGTCCAACAACGGTAGCGACTGGGGCTGCGTGAACGATTGGAGCGTGGTGAACGATTGGAGCGTGGTGGACAATTGGAGCGTGGTGGACAATTGGAGCGTGGTGCACAATTGGAGCACTGTGCAAAACTGGATGAGAAAGGGTAACATCATGGATTTGGTGGGAGGTGGTGAGGACTCCGGCATTGGCAGCAACAGCCAAGGCAAGAACGACAGCAAAGATCTAGTATAATATTGTAATCCATATTTTAAAACGGTCAAACCATCAACACTTTAAACACTTTTTATAACTTTAAACTTTTTTCAGAAACTTTGAAACTTACGGCCTTCATGTTGATGATTTTTTGTGGGATTTCCTGTAAACGGGAAAGAAAATTTGAGAGAAGAGACGAGTTTGTGTAGTAATAAAAGCACAAGACGAGTTGTAAAGTTGAACTGATGACATTTTACAAAACAAGCTTGGTCTTTTATACTAAAAAATAATCTAGTTTCGATCATCAACCTCAACTGCAAGCTATCGGCAGCTTCTAACCTACACAAATTCCACTGTTGTATGATTATTATGTAAAATAATTTTCCCACTCACCTCAGCGGACATTTTGCAGTTTACTACATGATAACAGACTTAATTCCAATGTCATGATCGGAAGCAAGAATATAAAAGAATGCTGTAGGCAATTATTTTCTAGAGACCGGTGGCGTGTTCTTGGCATTGTACCTAAATTACGTGTCCCTATTGATCTGATATCGTCAGTCATGATCATGATCAATGACATTAGCATCATCAAGCGTTAACAGTTGTTAACATCATTTACTCCAACACTATAAAATTGATCAATCAATAATTTACCTCCTCATACTTAATATGCACGAATAAGTTTTGAAGGAGTCACAACAGGCTTGCCGCATGTCGAGCGGAAGCTTTACAGTGAACAAAAAACCACAAACTAAGTACCTAAACTAGTTCAAGACGACGGTAACCACACAAAATCCGTGAATGGGAAAAAATCTAACAGACGAATAATTAATAGCTTTTATGTATGCACACAGTCATATAGCACATCATAATTCTTCCACATATTCGCGATAATCATGGAGTGCATGTAAGTGTATAGCTCATGTCACTTAATCATCAAAAGCAATAAAAATAGTTAGCTTGTAATCAACTTGAAAATATTCATGTTTCTTAATTAATCAAAGGTTGTCACATGGTTGTCATTTTTTAAACAGTAAAAGTGCATTATTGGAGAAGTAGATATAGGCGGCTTCTTAAGCGTTTGCGATGTGTGTGTCCTCTCTCATGTGAGAAATGATCTAGATTCTGCTAGCAAATAAAGATTTATGACTTGCTCACCCCTTAATTATGAAGAATAATTATTGAAACAGCTGCTTTGCAACTGATATGTATGGTTTCATTAAGGGATCCCTTTAAAAATTCATGTATTGAGTTCGTAAGAAGTGTAGGAGTGCGTAAGGTACCCTAATGAGCATTTCTCCAAAGTGTATATACCAAAGTTGCATTATTTTGTTACAGGAAATGGTCATAGTAGTAGATCAAAGAAGGTGACAGTTTTATTATGGAAAGCTTTGACCACCAACAGTCAACATCTCAAATTCCAAGAAAATGATGTTTGGATCAAATGGTGGAAACCTTCAATAATAAAAATATTCGACCGATTATGTATGCATACAATCTTAATCATCACGCTTGCTGCATGTCAGTCCCCTTAACCTCCTGGCTCAGAGGATTTGCCAGAAAATGTCGCGTAGATTTTCATAATTTGCATAGACAGCAGGACAAGAGAACACGAGTTGTTATCTCTCCGTGTGATAATGGTATTACGTGCAAATGTGTGGCAGCAGAAATCAATTAAGGAAACTTGTACCTGTATGTCCTGAGATATTTAACTACATCATATTGCTATTAACAAATGGCATAAAGCAAAATCCCTTACTCTACTGAATATTGACCTCAATGTTATAAGAGATAATCCATCTTGATTCCATGAGATTGCTACTCGTTCCCATTGTTAAATGTTAAACAGTAAACAACTTCCACTATGACAAAAAAAGTATAAAGTGAGCCGACCGGCGACATAGGATCATCGCTAAGTTTTTTTCCTAATGTTGGAGGTGTCGCACAAGCCTGTGTCGTGCTGTGCGTCATTTGGCATATATAAAAACCATTTAATGAGAATGTAGATAAAAGGACATCAAGGCTCACTCGGAAACGTAATAGGAAAACCTCCCTTCACATTATTTGCGTTTTCTAGATTTTTGTGAATAAAGATAAAATGCAGTATAAAAGTAATGTGAACTGGCTCTGCTACCGGACAAGATAATAAACACTAAACAAGTAATTTTTCATTGCTGTTATTTGCATATCATGACATCATAAGAATTTGTAAAGTCCTTATTGGATTGATGATGTACATATCTTGACTCTTGACTAGACTAGGGTACATTTTATGTTTTTCTATTTTATTGCATGAAAACTTTAACATTGCGGAAATTAATAGAAGACGCACATACTGAATGGCGGAAATTAAGTAATTAAATGTTCTTGAACATTATAGTAATGATAGAAAAATGATATTCCAGTAAAGCAGATCAAGGCGACCTTGCAAAGGATAAAATAAATTAATACTTGGCTATGGCTTCCAAAAAAAACTTACTTTTGGATGTATGTATTTACAATACTGTCAAATCATTTTAGTTTGACAACAAACTCTTTTTTTGTTGATCGCGTGCTGGAGATATAAATCATCTTGTAGGGGCATTAATTATTTAAACTTTGGGATCGTTTCTTGACACCGCAACCATACCGCAACAAGATGATTCTCCAGAAAATGTAAACGTTATTATTTTGAATTTGCATTTACCTACGGACTTTCATAAGGACAATTCGCATTAACATGGCATAAAAAAGACATCCATTAAAAGAAGAGAGGATACGAGAATATTCATGATTCTAACATACAACCCCATGAATGGCCTTCCTAATTTTTCTGTATAAGCTTCTCCAAGTCAATGTGTGGGTCTCAGATTATCTTCAAATTGCTGGTGTGCACATCAAAAGGTTTAAGAAGAGCATAATATTAAAATCAGACGACAGCCAGGGACATCAGGAATAAAAAATTCTGTAGGAAGCAGTAAATATTGTTTATAAGAGGTCTGCCTCTGCCACTGCTGCTTGAAATAAAATGATGTGCGCATCTAATAGTAATTTGTAGATTAAAAGCTACAATGTTCTATGAGGATAAAACTAGAGATTTAGTTACTGCTGATGTGATAATATGTGCATTAAATAAGAATAATTGAGTGTAATAATGCAACATAACATCAAGATTAAGCGTTTTCAAAGTTGATTGTGAAATTTTAGAAAAACCATAATATTCCTGAGCAAAGCTTACAAATGTTTGCACATAAGCATGCCACAGAAAATTTGCTGACTGAGAGTATCATTGATCTCATCTAACTACCCTATGAGATATGTTGTACAAACAATAAAAAGGGCCAACCCTGTATACACCTTCAATTTTATTGCACCGTCAGGGGCTTCGTTTGCTATGCCTCACTTGGCAATGGCATTGACATTGTACATTTATCGTTTTGAATTAATGTTTAAAGATGCACAAATGCAAGGCAGACCCCTACTCGTGACGACTTGACATACTAAATCGTGTACAGCCGTGTCCAATACAAATTACATTCATGTGCAGTCTTTCGTCTTTCCAAGAAACTTGGATTGGAATATATGTGCAGAATCTATATTATGTATATGTGATGTGATAAAAATTAAGGTTTACATCACCACATAGCATCATATATACTTCTTTCTGACGATGGGGTTTAAATAAGTGTTTCTGAAATTAATACGTAGTGCACAAACTCAGCTCAATTCAAACATCTTACTGTCGAGTTTCAGTTTTGTGATTATAGTTAGTTGTTTGGGTAATTTCTTGATTCTGTCTGTACTGCAATGCAATCCTTTGTTCGGTTGGGTTACTACGAATTCACATAAATATTCACATTGATGCATATAAAACAAAAGCTACCTGCTCTTGCATGTCAAAAGTAAACCCAATCAAGATACAATTACATTTAGCGAGTCTTCTGATAGGACAAAAATGCTAAAACTCTGATGAATTTATAAGCTTATATGGCTAAAAGGTATATACACAGACAGCATAGTTAGTATATCCAGCCCAAAGTAACATGCTCAATCATGCTGTTTCGAGAGCTGCTTCAAATTATGAACAATGTTAAGTTAGAAGCAATTCATTTGGATTATGCTGAGCAATCTTCAAAAGCGCAATGAATGATTGTACAAAAAAGGAAGTAAGCCATAGACATTTAAGCTCAAGGGATTTGTTTGCTACTTCAAAAAAAGTCTTCTTCCTCATCTCATCTCTCATTTTAGTTCCTAAAGGTCTGCAGCTTTTGTTATATTGCCTTCTTCAAAGCCTGTAAGGTCAAGTTTTTTGTATTCATCATCATCATGGACATGAATTTGCATTGCAAAGGGAAACAGCAACGCTCGAATACCAAAAGAACCATTTACATGATGACAATGATACACAACCCATCAGAAGGTATTGCCGGACTCACAACAATCTTTGCAATGCGACATTATTGCATAGTGCCTTGCTTATACTTTATCTGCGATTATTGCGCTGTTAATCTTAACCACTTAACCAATAACTACATGGGAATTCGTCGGCGTCGCATTTAGGAATGGTGGACAATACTACGTTAAATCATAGCAAATGAATTCATCTTAAGTAAACTTTGTTAAGTATAAACTACTCACTTGGCACTGCTCATCATCATCTCCACGTTACAATTATCTATATCATGCATAATAAAAAAGGCTAGTCATATGCAGAAAATATGCTTCCTACATTGTTGTCCATCGCCAAAACACTGTAGCTCATATCACATCCGAAGGGACATTGACGATTTCTATATATGTCGTGTAGCTTTTCTTATCTGATGTTGAGGAAGCAAATGGAAATGAGGAAGAGACGATGAGTATATAAACTGGACTGGTTTACTGTTCCTGTCATCAGTATCATCTTCACTCACTTCAACTCCACATTCCTTTCAACTAATTTTCTTGTGTTTTACACAACCCTAAAAACTTCTCATCATGCAAGCCGTAAGTTTCTGTGAAAGTTTTCAAAACAAAAATGTGCTATTTCACAATGAAGTGGATTTTGAATAAGTATACTCAGTGGTTCATATACATATTTATGCTTCGTATTCATTATAGGTTCTTGTCGCTGTCTTGGCCTTCGCTGCCGTTTGCAACGCTGGAGTTTTGACTGGTCCAGTTGTCGTTGGCGCACCAGCCGTCAGCGTTGTCCGAACTGTCCCAGTGGTGCACGCCGCACCAATCAGCGTTGTCCGAACTGTTCCAATTGTGCATGCCGCACCCGTAGTCAGAACTGTCCCAGTAGTACACGCTGCCCCCGTTGCTGTAAGTTACAGCAGCCTAAATTGCTCGGTAATGTTTGAAAAAAAATTACTAAAAGCTGAATTATATTATCACACAATAGGTCCCAGTCCTGAAGACCGTTGTTCCAGTTGCTCAGTCTTCTTCATACTCTGTCCGCGCACCAGCTGCCAAGATCGCTGTCCCAGTCATCGCTCATTCTCCAGTCCTTGTTCACTAAATTATACAACTCTGTGTACCTGAACATTTACAACCTGCAGTAGTTATTGTTTCTTCTTCATGCAATCTTTTGATATGTCAATGACTTCTAATATTCTAAGCAGTATGTCAATCACACCACCACCGAATCTAATTTCTCTCTTTTCCGTCATGCCTTTCTAAATTATTCCCCAAAAGTTTTCGTAAAATAAAACTTTTCCAACTAAAACAACTTTATTTGGTTCATTTTAAAAATGTATAATAGAATCAGCAATACTTAAAGGAGCTACACCTGACACCCACATATTTTGTTAGTCGCTACGGCTAGGTCAATACAAAAACAAATAACATGAAGGCAATTACACTTAAATACACATAAATGATGCTTAGCTTATGTATAACCAAATCCAACCGCTTACTAATTTACAACCGATTTACTAATAATGAACATAAAATCTGTCTCTACACATCATACTTGTATGACTCAACAATTGCATTAAAGAAATGGCTCTGATTAACTCGCATCAGATTTGGCTATTGGCTGAAATCTAGACTTATCACACATGATTTGCACAACACCTTTCAATTGAATGCAGTCAATTTTAGGGAAAAAGACGCCCACAATATCAGCTTCATGAAGTTCCCTATAAGTAAGAACCCGAAAGTAAACGCCAATAATTTATTGTACATTATTAAGCATATTATGACCCTAAACTATCGAAATATGTTTACCTCATTTCCAACAATACACTCAAAATGCGAAAGACTCTGTCCTCTTGCTCCAAAATGTCTAAAGAAACGCTGCTAAGTTTCAGGTATTTGAGTAAGTTTGTTTGAATTTTGTCCACTTCTTCAACCACCTTCACATTCTCTTCAGCAAAAGAACCTAATTGATTGTAAAAATAACAGTAATAAACCATACAAATACGACGGACACATACTTGTCAGTTAGTGCGAAAGAAATTATTTTTTTAGTCTATGACCTGTAACAATTTTTTAAAGAACACTACACTATACAATTAACTTAACTTTTGACAAGCTTTCGAATGACATATTACATGGCATATGTTGTCATTTGAAATTTCGAAACCGTTAATTGTTACCATAATAGAAAATTTAAATGGATTTGGCTAAAAATCAATAGGGGTCTTTGACCCTAGATATAGATTGGTAAAAACATTTAAAAATGGTTGAGCAATTTAGTCTCTTGAGCAATAGCACACAGACCGACAGACACACAGAATTGCCCATTTCATTAAGAGCTTCGCTCCGTAATAATCCCAATTTCAACAGAATTAAATCCCTTCCAAATTCCAAGTCTTAAAGTAGGTACAATCAAGATTAAGATTCATAGTACTTTTTACTTACTAGGTTTGAAAAGAACCAGCAACTTTAAAATCAACATTTCGATTGAGGAGAGTTTCAACGAATCCAAACGAGAGAAGATTATGCTAAGCAAACTGCTAGACCCAATGAGAGCCTTCATGAAGTCGGGAGAAGTAGGACATCGTTTCCATCCACCATTCAATGCGGTTTCAATCCCTTGATCAATAGTTAAGCATCCATTGCATTCTACACGTTTCAACACATACAGCAAATGCCAACTCCGAGTCAAGCAATGCAGCTTCTTCATTTCACTACAATTAAATGAATAGATGATATAAAAACTATGATACTTAATGAAATACATACCTACCTACATGAATATTATAACAAGTGTTTTATACCTCAACGAACTGACCACGGGCATAATACGTGCAGAGTCGATTGTCTCGTAAAACAATGCTCCCGCAAGAAAATTGGTGGAATCCGTATCTTCAACAAGATTAACTTTAGGGTTCTTTATCGCTTTTTTCACATCATCATAGAGTACTGGAAAATGGATTTCAGCAAATGTTTTGAGATTATCCAAATCAATTGAAATAGGCTTAATCCAAATACTGGAATGTCCACTAATAGTTATCTTTGCTGGTTCTGAAGCTGAAACGCTATCGTTCGCATTTAATGCACGTTTACGTCGCTTCCATTTCTGTCAAATAAATGACACAATGATAATGATATACATACATACCCCAAAATTGCTAGCATGTAAAAAGAAAGCTCAAGTGCATAATAATAAAACATTTGTACCTGCTCGAAATAACGAGAGCGAGTAAGCCTACAGAACAATTTCGTCATATCTTCGGGTACCTCATTACTACCCGATTGAGATTGTTGTTGTGCACTAAGTCCTAGCTTGAATAAATCTAATCAGAAAAAAAATTATTGAAACAAATTCAAATGTCTTTCCAAGATCTGCGTAAACGGCACTGCTGACTGCTTGTTACCTCTTGGTTGCTCCTGAACTGTCTCAACGGTTAATGCTCTGCGAACTACAGGTGCTCGTGGAGCATAGTCACGGATGCGGGGAGTAGTCTTTCTTATCATCTTAGATTCGGCATTAATCTTTGGAGCACGAGTAACTGATGACATCCGGTTATTATTTAAACTTTTTCTTGTACCATAAGCTGATTTTGCATAGCACCTCCGTATGGCCATTTCTGAGAATCACATACATATACATATTGAACATTTAACCTAATAAATCTAGTACACAATAACGGAGAAACTTAATCTTGAAGTAATTTAAGTGCCTGTTTTCATTCCAACTCTGTGACATGCTTGAAATCGACAGTATCGGCAGTCCTTTCTATTGAATTTATTAATGATGCAATTACCACCTTTTGTACAATCGACAAATGCAGGCGTGGCTTGTTCTTCTCTCACGATCCGTTTAAAAAATCCTTTGCAGCCCTCGCATGATGGAACTCCATAATGGGCTCCTATTAGTTTGAAGTTACGTAATATTTAATTCATTGTTCGATTGACAACTGATACATGCATACATGACACACCATCATCATTCAAAAATGTTCGTCAATCCACTAACAACTAAAGACTGATAAGGTAAAAAACGCAATTTTAAAGAGCTTACCAGAAGAGACGTCTTTGCAAACTGAGCAAACCACATTTAAGCTGATGTTTGGAAATTTCTGTAAGCGGGGCAGTTGGAACGACAACGATTCAACTCCCTTCGCAACACTTGAAACTTGCGTCTCCATCCCCATTTTAGAGTCTTGTACTTGTACCTCCACCTGAGATGACGATATAGGTTCATTTTCAGACATTGAAGTATCGTCATCGTCATCACTAACAAATGTCTCGTTTCCAGTAAGCTGTCCCAGAGTTGGAGATTCCACAGAAGTAGTGCTTCCACTTTGATTTATATACTCTTCTAACGTTTCATCTGGATCTACTTCTTCCTTATACATTGCTATGTCAAAATCGTCGCCAAAATCCTTATCCGTTAAATCAAGCAATTCAATCGAATCTAATTCTGGTCTGGGTCCAAAAATATTAACTATTGGTGGCGCTTGCTGGTTTGATCCAAGACCATTAAAACTGTTGAAATAACTGTCGACAGGGTCGACTGGCTCTGGTTTTATGAGGGAAGACCCCAAATCTTGTAAACTATCTACAGTAGCTTGCAAACTTTCAGGCGAGAATAGATCAGTCATCAATATATCGGAGGTAAGTGAAAACTTATCATCGAGCATAAGCGTGTCACTCTGTTCCGAAGACATTGTCGGTAATGCATTATCAGCATTATGCTGTTGCGTTTTTGTGTCGTCTATTCCTTCATCATACTCATATCCGAATTCTTCCATTCCACTACCAATGCTCCTTGCTACTTCTTGCTCGTTGTCGTCGGCATAACGTTGTAGTTCCATATTATTGTCTTGTATGAAAACACTGTTAATGCACATGGAATGGGTGCACGTAATTTCGTACCAATGAAATTTGCATAGAATGGAACCAGCGCTATTTGTTCACAATGAAGAAAAAACTTCATACATTATATAATGCTTCAGTGAATATACGTGCATTTATATAAGTACAATAAGTAAATACATTCTAAAATTCTAATGCCCGCAATAGAGCGAAGTGCCTGAATGATTTGAATGAAACGTATTTCCTTTTCATAACGTATTTAGAAATGAGGAATGAGGGCGAATGCACTTGTTCGTAGTTAGTAATTCAAAAATGACTTGTGTATTCCATTTCCCAACTTTAAAATTCTTAAATTATTTTGCCAATTTTTGAAACCGACTTTTAAGGGTCAAGGGTGAAGGTAAGTGGTAGGGGATTCGATCATAAAATGGTCGTTGGCGTTATTGTCAGAGATTTATTTATGCACAACACAACTCTACATTTTTCTCTTCAAAATCAAAACACGCAACGTTGAACGTATTATCTAGTACCTACGACGTAGAAATAACGCAAAAATCTAGCTTTCCATCTTATATATTTTAATTTCACTGGTATTTTCACGGAAAGGGTAAGGTTTTTTGGCTGAGTGGTGGTGCACAGTAAACAGTCAATGGTCAACCGTACATGAAATTTAAAACAGCTCAGCCCTCTTTTTCACTATTTGCACAAAACCCTTTCACCATGATAATTTCAAACCCCTCCACACAATATACCATATTAATTCGAAATTATGGTTGAGTAGCTCTATTACAGCTTAAAATTGCTTTCCAGAATATTTTTTTGAGGGAATTAAAACTAAAACTTCGGGAAATATATTTTTGTAAGTATTTGCATTTGCAGCACGTTTAAATTATTGTGTGATGCACAAATTAAGAAAATAAAAATAAAAATAATGTACTTACCGTTTTTAAAGACCTCGACTCTAGTACTAAAACGATGCAAAATCTTTAAAACAAGTTTAGCACGAAAACGATGTTTAATTCACATTTTCACCTCTTTCTTCAAAACATCACAATGTATAATGTTTGAATGGAACTTGAGTCGCTTATATTTTTTTTACCAAATTCCCAAACTGATGTTAGATATTGTGTAACTTTGTGTTACGGATAAAATAATATCAGAAGAACCAGGTGCCGAATGCTTTTATTGCCGCTGTCGAATGGCGCATTTAAATTTGGTACAAGAAGAGGTGATATGTGCGATGCGATAAATGTATGTGTGACGTGCGTGAATAAAAGTGTGAAGCTTTCCACACCTAATCCCATATGGATAGACAGACACACAAGGTGTACTTTTGTAATTATGCGATCCGACAATCGATGTGGACTGTACCTTGCGCCTTGATTTGACAAGTATCCGCTGGAGGTAGCGGGTATGCACTTATATACTTATATACAAAAAAAAATGTTCTAGAAGAAAATGATGCTAAAATCGGGAAAAAATTAGTGAAAAAACTTGCGAGAAAGATGTTTTCGTAAATAATGGCACAGAATAACTGACAATGAGAAATAGTTCACCGGTGTAATGTGGTGCACTGTTAGTGTTCACTCAATCAAAACCGCATTCAGTACCAGTGAAGCTGAGGGAGACTGGAGACTTTACCTAACGTCAAGAGTTTTCATTCATAATTTCTTTCTGCAGCGCAGTTTTCATTGCCTCAAGTTATGAGCTGTACGTCCTACATAAACTTTTTCGGGAACATCTATATATAATACTTTGTTAATAAAAACTAGGTGATCTGGAAAGATTGTGGCAATCCAAAGTGAGAAAGACTGGTGGTAATAGTGACATTAGGGAGGGGATGTGAAGGTTGTTGATATTTTCCAGCGTATTTAATGGATGATCCCCAATTTATAGTGCGTTGTTTTGTATTCACAAATATGTATCTGCCCAGCAAAATGCACATTATACATCATTTTCCCGAGATCAAGAGAGAGGGAAAGGGAGGATCGAACCAGCCTTTCTTTGCCGCATTCACACTTCGCAATCGCAATCGCAATCTGTGGAATAAAACCGATGTGCCGATGTTTAGCAGATTAGAGACTAAACAATATGCAGAGATAGATATGTGTACTTCTAGGGGTTCGGTTGGGGCACTTCTAGAATTACTAATTAATTTAGGGGTATTAGATCGTTGTAGGAGGGTAGTTTTTGCGTATATTTTAATAGCAATTGGCATAATGTCATTTGTCTTACACTTATCACACTAGGTTAATTAGAGAAAATGCTGAAAACTTCACGAGATGAGAGAAAAATGTGGCGGTTGTGCTATATTGTAAATTGGTATTTTTACAATTTTTATGAAGAAATCCATGTATTGCTTGTAATGGTAATGGTAGCCCTAAGCCCTACTGGAATTCACAAGATCATGAACAAAGTTTAAAACCCATCATTTTGATTTTATTTAACTATATGCGTATTATTGATATGAGTATTATGATTGTGAGCATGAGTATTGATTTAATCTAGAACCATTTACTAAGAAATCGTTTGAATCAAACAGGGATGTATAGCCGTTCGGATTTTTTAATAAATTCTGCGAAAATTAGTATGTGTATGTCATTATGTCAATAAATGTGAATTCAGTAGCTCAAAACGTAGTTTTACTAATTCAGATTTTATTTTTTGAAGCTAATTTTTACATCTTTGGTTTTGATTGCGAGTTGACTGACAACAGAACAAATACGACTCAGGACATAAAAACTAAAGTTATTTTAAAATCTAACTTGCTAAAAAACTAAAAACAGACTTTTGCATATATCATTCATAATTACGCTTCCAATTTTTATCGTTATATATGAAATTAAATGATATCAAACACTGACTGACTTAGGCAAATTAACAAAATTATTTGCTTGTGGGATGCGATATGCTCTCTCCTTTATCTCTTTATCAGTGATTCTGGGGGGAAAGGTTAAGCTTGACATTCTTTGGCTGCTGACATATACTGCTGAGTTGAATATTGCTAAAACAATACTAACCGTGAACTCCGTGACCTGTAAAATATATAAAATAACGTTAATGAGTGAGTTTAAAGAGTTTCATTGAGTTAATTTAATTTAAAAAAGCTTAAAAGATCCATAACCGCCGTGGTGTCCAGTCCAGTATGAAAGTATTGAATGATGAATGAGCTATATGTTATTGCATAATTGTCAAGAGCTCGTTCATATAAAGATTTTAGAACCCGCTCGATTAAAATTTGAGTCTTGATTTAGAATTTTAGAATTTATAGAGCCAGCTAGTGTTTCGAGCATTATTCTAACGAACTCTTTTTTCGTGTAAATTTCTTTAAAAATTTAACATTTTCTTACCGTGACCTCCATGGCCATGACCGTAACCCCTGTGACTATGACCTGTAGATTAATTATTCAACGCTTAATTAATAAGTACTAGCTCAGATTGTTTGTACAGTGACAGTGGTTATAGTTATGAGTGGTTATTTATTAGACTTTTGACTATCGTATAAAAACTGTGCTAGTGAGTGGAGTATTAAACAAGTGAAGTGAATATTGTGAGGAAGTGTGTAATTAGTAATTACTAAACAGTTGGATTAAATCGTTATTTGAACAGTAATAATTTGAAAACTTGTTTTTCTTACTCTTTTCTGTTGCAATTTTGTAATAAAAATGATGTCACAATTTGATGGAAACATTCTACGATCTCTGATTTGAAATACTTGTATGCTGGTGATTGTGGCTCTAAGCACGCGCACGTGTTGTAGTACTTTTATATGTCATTATAAAATGGAATGGAATGGAATGGAATGTGTCACTTCACTACACATAATTGGCACAGAGAGCTGACGATGAAATGACCTGAGTCTACGTGATCTATTTTTGATATTCCTAAATTTTTATGCCTATTTTGAGTTCACTCAATGTTAAAATTGGCGTAGAATACATTTCCCCAACGAAAACGCATTTATTTGCGAAATTGTTCTCAAGAACAAATATGGCGAGTTAACGACATTTTGTGTCCGACGTTAGCTAATTTTCTTTTAGTACCTAAAACCTGTATTGCAGATCATAAAACAAATATTGGGTGAGAGTGAGAAGGATAATGATGAAAGAAAATTATATGCACCACACCATATTATATTGCATGCATCACTTGTGGAGTATCAATATCTCAACCACAAGCATATGTACGATTAGGCATAAGGTGCATGCATCAAAACCAATTGTATAATTTTCCTAAAATATCGGATTTACTGGATCGGGTTTTTGTATGTCAAAATGTGTCAAGTAACAGTAAAGGTTTAACGCTCAAAATAAGTGTTGTTTCATATCGGAAATCTGTAAAACAAAAACTTCTTTCAGAAACAAACTTCTATACATTAAAATTTCATCATTCAATCGCCTTTCAAGTTCCATTCAGAATAATATGGATTTACACGTTCATTCATAATGGGATTTTATGACACACATCAACTATATTCACATTCAGAAAAATGACTTCTCACTGTTCTCACACTCAAGCTTCGTTCGTAGTGTAGTCCACCAATGTATGAAAGGGTTCCTTGTATCTGGTAAAGTAATGCAGACACTTACAATTAGTAGACACAAATGTGGAGTGGATACCGTTACATAAAAGTATCGTAAGCCGGCCGGTCCAAAACTTACACTCTTCTTAACCCTTAACTTGTGAATTTATCCAGTCTTGATGACCTAGATTGAGATTCCTACGTATAATTATGCTCGGCAAAAAAGGATCACATATATGTAGGTAACAGAAGAGTATTCACCCATTACCATTCGTACTTGCATCTTGCATGCTCAATACTCACTCATTCACTCGTTGCGTTTTAAAGTTCAGTGATGTCCATAGTTTTGATCATTTAATTTGAGACTGCATCAATAAAAAAATTTAAAACTACAAAGTGCAGCTGTATAAACAAACATGCATAAAATTATAAAATTAATGTTTTTTTCTGTGTTTTGGGGGATTCGACTACGTCGCGTTTTTTGTAATCCAGTTACAAGCGAGGATTCTCTGGATGAGGTAACACCGCAGCAAGGAATTGTTGGACCACCCGACGACGCTGAAATCCTCAGTTCATATAAAGGGTGAGTTTCGTACTATTTATTACCTTTCTATCATTAATAATTTTGTTGGACTCTTCGCCATGTAAAAATGAACTAAATTAAATCATTTTAGATACAAAGTTTATCGACTACTTGCAAACACAACAAAGGCTTTCGATGCTCTGGTAAAACTACACGATGAAGGGGACATGGACTTTTGGCAAGCTCCTTGTCTTCGCCGGGATACAGACATTATGGTGAACGAAATCCAAGAAAACGATTTAAAGGATTTCATGGAATTTTACAAGATCAATAATACAGTTCTAATTGAAGACTTGGATAGGTACGTGATGTGATACAATCATTGAATTACAGTATTATTATAACGTACACTACAATGATGATAACCAAACATCTCTCGGTTTTTATTCACAGTCTAATGAATGGACAGAGATTAGGAAGATTGAAAAGCGATGGGAAGGCCATGAGTTGGACGGAATATCACTACATGGAGACTGTACTGCTATACGCTATAATATTTGTTTGATTGACAAGCAATTTATTGAAAATTTGAAACAGGTGGAACGTTTTGTTTTACAGATTTACGATTGGCTTGACGGACTTGCAACATTTTATCCAGAGTTAGTTACCCTCAAAACAATAGGTAAATCATCAGAAGGCATTCCTTTGAAGCTTATGAAAATTTCTCTTGGGAAAAAAGATAAACCAAAGCCTGGAGTCTACATAGATGCTTGTAAGTCATTTAAAAATCTGATTAACTCAATATTGTACTTGAAACTTGTACTTCAAGCGACAAATTATTAGTGTGCAGTGCAGGAAAATACGATTTTTTTATGGATGGTAGTGTATCACGGAAGGGAATGGATTTCTAGTGCGGTAGCAACGTATATCATCAATGAGCTCGTCACTTCTCCGTCTCGATATTCACTGCTTTTAAAAAATTTTGACTTCTATATCGTTCCAATTGTAAACCCTGACGGATATGTTCACAGCTGTAATTATAACCGTTTGTGGAGGAAAACCAGAAAGGCCAGTGGAACATGGGCTGATTTTCTTGGATGTCGAGGAGTCGATCTGAATCGAAATTTTGGGTTTCATTTTGGTGGAGCAGGCTCAGGAACTATTCCTTGCAGTTTGATTTATAGAGGAACTCATGCTTTCTCAGAACCTGAAACTGCCGCAGTGCGAGATTTTATTTATTCAAATAGGAACGTAAACTGGGCTGCGTATTTTGCTCTGCATAGTTATGGGCAAAAGTGGATGACTCCTTGTAAGTGAAATATCAGCAAATAGGTTTTGTTCATTAAATGCTTGCTTGATGGTTCTTCTTATTAAATATTTATATGACAATTCCTTTATTAGGGGGATTTACGAATGTGCGACCTGTAGATTATGACGAATTGGTTCGTGTCGCTAGAATAGGCGTCACAGCAATTGAATCCCAACGGGGCACACGGTATGAAATTGGTTCTGCCCCGGAAGTGCTGTATTTAGCGTCAGGTGGAAGTGACGACTGGTAATTTACTCGTGAAAAGCATATTTAACGAAATAATTTGCAAAATAATGACACCCAAAATGTACATTTGTTCTTTTGATAGGTTTAAAGGAGCAGTAGGGGTCAAGTATAGTTACACGATTGAACTACCTGACTATGGATTTTACGGGTTTCTCCTGCCCAGTTGGGAAATTATTCCCACTGCAAATGAAACATGGTACGGGATGGCTACTGCTCTGCGCTCAGTCGCAAGACAAAGAATGAATTTCAATTCACAATGATTCAAATTGTTTTTTTAATCATATAGTTTACGTTTATTTATCTAATTTATTATTTTAATTTATTTCAAGAAACTAACGTGCCTATATATATTTCATGAGATATTTCAATGCGTAAATCTTTGTGTACAAAATAAATATATTTGAATAAATATGATAAACATCAATAATATAATAATATTTTACATTATAATATTGAATTCTGTAAACCATGTCTTTTCATATTCAACTCGGTTGAAGTAACTCGTTTTATAGTGTCTGCCAGTGTCTTCGGTTCCTTTGACCTTCTTAACATCAAAAGTTATAAGAGTTTGGAGAAGTATGTTTACGGTGATCGCCATCAGCGTGATGAATGCCTAAATGTTGAATATCATAGTCATCATCGGAATTGTATTCACTGAAGTATTTGCCATCATCATAAAGGCTAACAAGTTCTTTTCGCTGTTGGATCGCCTGCTCCTCCAATTCGATCGATTCCCTCAAGAGTTCACTGTCACGTTGTGCTTGATGGAGCTACACAATTACCCCCAAAAAATCGATATTTTGTTATAGTTTAAAAACATGTATGTACTTTTGAGACCGAGCCAAATTATTATTTTTAACCATAACACCACCTTTGATCGCAAATGCTTTACTTGAATTTGCATCCTTTTCACATCAGACTTGTCTGGAATTCCCAGCCCCATTAATCTGAGAATGTATGATAGAGGATCATCAGGCTTCCTTGATTCTTCATACAATGCCACGATTGCTCTCACCCATGCAGTTTTTATTCCTGATTTTTTCAGATATTCCTGAAAATCATGACCACCTTTCTTCTGTCTAGCTGCTGAAGCGGCGGCGGAAAGGAGTGCGAAAAAGTTTGAGGGCTTTACTTCTATCGCGCCTCCAGAATCAGCGGCATGTTTTGCCTGGAAAATTTTATCGAATCAATGAAATAAAACACCATACGTATGAATATTTCATAAAACCTTGTTGGGGCTTCAAAACTCACATGCATCATTTTTGAGATTCTATGATTTTTGATGATTTTATCAGTTTTACAGAGAGACAGAGGTAGATGAGCGAACTAATTTGTGATATATTTAATTTTAATTTATTATCATTTTTTTATACATTTGTCAGCGAATTTATAGGTGTTTTTACAAAAGTAAAATTTGATCGCTTGGCAATCGGTAACTTAACATTCAGTCAGCATTCCCCTTTTTTCTTCACATTGGGCAGTTGACCGATGCACAGAAAAAACAGAGGGGGCATTGTTCACGAGAAAGCTGTTATTCTGAAAAGCTGCTGAATATTTTTGGTTCATGGTTCGTCTATGCTTCTTTGATCCAAACAGGGGGAACGGATACACTTGTGTTTTGATGTTACATACGTAGGGGAGCTTACGAAAGTTCTCCAAAGCTGTTTCATGAGCTTCACTTTTGATTTCCTCGGAATATGCATAGACAATAATCATCTCATAGAGCTTTGGGAGGATCCCATTAGTCAGGATTGTAAAAGGTGAAAGAACAAGCCAGATGTTGAACATTTGCACTTTATTCTGCGTCAAATTTGAAAGTCGTTAAATTAGATACAGAAATAAATTCCTATGATATGTATTGTATCAAATTTACCCCGGCAAGTCCTAGAATTAAAATGAAACCGAGAAGAATTTGTAGTGAAGATAAAAACAGCATGGATAAGTAAAATCCGTTTGGAGAAAATGAACCTGCTGATGGTATTTCTAAAAGCATGCTTGATTGTAATCAACATAACGAGCATTTAAAAATTGCACTGAATTAGAAGTTTTTTCATACCCTTAACAGCTTTGGTGTCCATCTTATCCTCATTTGGTCTGAGGATGTTTGAATTGGCATTGACGTGTTCATAATGAATTAACAGTGACCATATGACAACATTCATGCAGCCTAATATCTATAACCATATTAGTATCATTTGATCTTGCATCTTGTACAAACTTTGATTTTTGCAAAAAAAAATCTGAATACTAAACTCACAATTTCTACGGCCGTTACCAGTTTCACACCTTTCTTCAGAGAAATTCCACAGGACGAACAAGGGCGGTTAATTATCATAACTATATTTTTAATTTATTTACAAGGGGAATAATATAATCTCTAAAAACACATAACCATTATCAATCACAACCCTACGTAGTCTGAATTGAATTTGAAAACAGGATTCAAGTGGTTAACGCACTTATATAGACTTACATAAATTGCGGCTTGCGTTACAGACAGAAAAATTATGGGAGTAAAAGACCTTCTATGAACCGAGTTGTTCACATGATGTGTGTAATTTTCTAAAATTATATGCTCTAATCGTCTCCAAAGTTTTCTGAAAATAAAACAGGGTGTTCTCAAATTTTAGACATAATGTTACTATTCACCGCACTATAATGATGAACGATGATCGATGGTCGTAGTTGTAGGCTTTCCTTTGCAAACATGGTAAGTGTTTTGACAAGTATGAGAGCAAGCTGAAGATTGATTTGGCATTTCAACCAACAACTATATGTTATGCAAATATATCTCTTTGTGTGGAAAAATATTGACAAAGGTAAATTGGGAGAGCACTTATAGCCACAGATAGCGCAATTTTTATAAGCATAATGGGATGGATATAACGCTAAATGTTCCAATATCATAGAAAATTGAATATACATATATGTAGCGTCAAATAAATATAAACCCCAATTCACAATCAAATACATCATAGATAACATAACCTAGAAATTTAATGAAACATGCTGTCATAAATGTCCAAAAATAAAATCCCCTCGAATATTGTCACACCACAAATTTTGGAACATTTGTCAAACAAATTTAAGGAATGTTTGTAGTTGAAGAGGCAGATTTAGCAGATAGTTCTATCCGGATTCGCACAGCATCTTTTTCTGCTGCTGTTATAATCTTATCCAGAGCGTCTGCAGTCAACTCCTTGTTTGCTCTAGCCAGGGTTGAGCGCGCCGTCTCGACGAAGGTATCCACTGTAGTCGGTAGATATTTGATTGGAAGCTTATCAGCATTCTTAAATTTACATTGTCGGTCACTATATTAATTAACAAAAGCCCATTTAAAAAATAATAATAATCAAGGATAATCCACACTACCTCCCGAAAACCATGACAGCTTGACTTACGTTTCCTTCTGATGGTTATACATTAACCCTTTCGTTCTAAATATGCCCTGGCAGCCATACTGACACTGGTATAGTCTGTCAGATGCTCGTGCTGTGTTTGTCTGATCGTGCAAGTCTTTGTTATGCTTATCCATGCAACATTTCCGGTTCACTTTGAAGTCACAGTACTTGCATTTTATAGAACGTGACTCTATAATTATGCGCACATGTCGTTCCGTAGAGTTCAAAGAAGAGAACTTTTGTCCACAGATGCAACGATAGCCATCTCGCTTCCAATCACGATAATGATTTTGTACAAGTGGACATCCAGCATGAGAGCAAGGTTGACTTTTAAGAGATACGTATTTAGATGGGTTTGCCGCACCTGGTTTACAGACAATAAGATCCTTTCTTCGCTTCCGTTCCTCCGGTGGTGGGGTTGGACTAACTGACTCAGATTCTGAACTTGAACACTCTGAATTAGGATCGTTGTCCTCCTCATCCTCCTCCTCCTCCTCGTTATTCTCCTCCAAAGGAAGTGAAGCTGGGGAAGCTGCACTAGACTCCCTATCTTCCTCTACATCACTTCCTTTTAGAGCATCTGCATCGTTATTAAGTTTTGCTAAACTGGATTTTGAACATGAAACTTCACCTCCAAGTCCGAAGTTTGGTATTCTCTCCATTATGTCCATTAGCTGTTGTAAATCAGAGCTTTTGCGAATCTCCTCAAACTAATAAATCAGAGAAAAGGTTACTAAATAAACTAAAGTGTGAATTAATTTTAATACCAGGAATAGCCAGTAATATGTATTCTATAAATTACCAACTGCAGAGCAAGTTGTAAACTTTTGTTAAATAGTTCCAGTTCTGCCTTGAAACCATCATTCTCCTTTTCCCATTTCCAAATAACGACTCGTGTCTTTTCAGCTGCAACTTTTAACATCGTTATCAAATAGCTGAGAAGCTTATCTTCCTTTACCTTCACCAACTTACGACCTCTTTGAGCCGCATCTATCTTTGCCCCGGTGATTGGAATGGCGATGGTATCAATAATTGCAGAGATTTCTGATTTCGCTCTCTGTTTCTTTTTATTTTTTTTCTTCTCTGTAACCGTCATTATCAGATTATTAGAAGGGTGCTCATCTCCACTACCCAAAAGAGCCCTCAACTGCTTTTTTAACTGGGCTTGCCTCAGCAGCGAATAGAAGGCTCGCTCTTCATCAGGAACGTTTTCCAGAGACGGCCAAAAAAATTTAAAAACGTGTTCATCAAAATTTGGAATTTTGGATGTCCCATCGATCAAACTATCCCATATTTCGTTAGCTAATTCGTGTCCAGAATCACACCTACGATATAACTGCTGCAATGCTTGACAAAGTAAAGTCGCTTGATTTTGCAACAGCGCTTTCCCTCTCTCCTCCAAATCATCTACAACTGCATTCGTTTCCTTTAACATTTCACGAGCTCGTTTGCGTTCCTTGATTGATTGGCTGTTGGTCATCGTTAAACAACTTTATTTTTCAGCTTGAAATTTTGCAATAAAGCCAATTTTTCAACTTGAGGGAAGTGTGCAAATCCAGTTGAAAATGCCGCTTGTTTCTAGCTCACTTGAAACAAAATAATAATTGTTGTAAGAATGATTTGATTATTCACAATGAATGAGGAAAATACAATAACAAGAGGGAAATGAATGTACAATACGTATAGTAGTATAGACAATTAATATATCGTTCTGCATGTAAGTGGTAATGTTCGTCATAAACTGAAGGCTTGAATGTATCATTCATGACGAGGAATGTTCGTTTTTAAAACATATCATTCGTTGATGAAAATGCTTTATTCCTAGTGTATTGACTGACATTAGTGGAAATATGTTTCAAGCGTGTACGTACGGACAAGTGTTGTGATTGACGGTTCTGTACTCGGAGACGATTAGGCATTAAAAAATGCATATGCTTAGCTGCATCGACCCAACAATATAAAGAAAGAAAAAGGCCGACGACAGGGCTGAATTCTCCAAATTAAATCTAGTGTGAAATAAAGTGTATATTTTTGTTTGAAAAAAATGGGTACAAGTTCTCAGAAAACTTTAATTATACAACTGAAACAACGATGAATGAGTGTCATGTGTCAGAAAGGCAAGAAATTGCACAACTTTTGCTTTAAAATGGCTATAAACAGGAAAAATGGGAATGTTTACCTTAATGTAATACGTAATACGCAATTGAATCTTTTGTCAACAAACGCAAGCAAAAGTACATCAGACTTGACTTGTTCAGTGTACATGCAAACTAAATGTGTTGTACCTGGCTAAGTTTTTTCCGTTCCACAATCCTCCTTTGCTCCTTTAGAACATCATGGAAGTTTTATGGTTTTAGCAAAATATAAAAACTTTCAAACTCGCTTACAATATCTTGATTTGATTTTAAAATTTAGCCTTGCACAGATTTTAAAAAATTCAACACAAAAGAGGATGAATAAGAGGACACAAACACTTTTCAACAACGATTCTCTCACTCAGCCAAAGAACAACGGAGCTCTGGACCATAGGCCGATATATATAAACTTTGAAAGAAATATCACCATCAAAATCTTATGAATGCATTTTGAACTCAGACTTAACATGAAAATACAATGCAGTCCTGCATCTGTCTGTTGATATGAAAGACACTATAGGACTAATATGACATGATGATATGCTTCAAGTACATTTGTGAATTGTGATAACAAAATTATGCTCAAGTTATGCTGACTGTATCGGATTACAAAATTACTACTCTTCTGCTGGAGTGCAATGAAGACAAACGGAGTGTGCACTAGTTGCACTACATGCACAGGAAAACGGATACATTTACTCATGACTGTGATGACAGATTAGCAAATGAGATGAGATTTAAACAATTTTGCAAAACTGTGAGATCTTCAGTTTCTAACTGAAAACCCTTGTCCTTCCAACATGAAGGGATGAATATAATGGATAAGTAAATGACTTCATTATTATGAGGATTATCACTTGATTTAATTTATTGTTGACAAAAATAAAAGTTTCAGGATAAATAATATACTTTTAAGCTCCAGCAAAACACGTACTAAATTGTGAAAAGTGGAGAATAGTGTTTAGTCTTTAAATTATAAATACTTACTACAGCGATAAAATAATAAAATGGTGGATTTCTTAATATTCTGAATCTTAGCCTTGAACCGAAACTGTAATCTTTATGTACATCTATAATCTATGTACATTGGCTGCAGTAACAGGCGACGTAAACCCTTTATAGGCGGAATTTGCAACTGGATACTCATATTTTGGAGGAGGCTCATAATAGCCTTGGGTATGCTGTATTGGCGCATTCACAGTCCCATGATAAAACTGTGTCTGATCTACCTTACTCCCGTTCTCACAATTTTGTGAAGGAAATACTTGGCCGTTATTTGAATGACTCTTTGTATTCAAAGATAAATGAGGAGTGGCTTCATCTTCTAGAATTTCATTCATAAAGGAAAGCACTAGCAATATTTCGACAATTCGCAGAATTAGGCAGAATGGTACTTGAGGAATTGTCAAGATTATCCAGACTATGCACATGGGTCTACTTTTCTACAGTGAAAAAATGTTGAAAAGCAATTTACTCATTTGGACAGAAAATGTAATTGTAGATTTGTGCTTTAAAATTCGATTATGCTTTACCTGAACAGCGGCGACAAAGAGAAAGATTCCTAGGACGAACTGCATTCCATATGCAATTACATTAGCCAGTAGTGCTCGCCAAAGGGTGTCCTTCATTTTGCCCAGTTCCTCTAAAAATGAAATGCATTAATACCATGTGTAAAGTAATGTTCTCTAATGTTCTATAAAATATATTTAAAAACTAGCCGAAAAAAACTGTTAACCTATAGCCTCAATTTTTGACTTAGTCTCCTCATCCGATCCTCTTTTCAATATATAGTTGATCTGGGCTGCCATGATAGAATCGAATGATAAAAGCACTGCCAAACATGATATAAAGCAGATCAGGCCCAAAACCTGTGTGTAAATTATAAATCAAGATAAAATATATGGTCAATGTGATTTTAAGAAGCATTCACTAAATGAAAATGAATTTAGCGCTTTGCTCACAACATCGATTCATGCACACACTTTCACTGTGGATCGGAAAGAATGTCCACAGCAGTGATCACCACAGGGCTTGCAACTCATTTTACTTATTATATGCCGTAGCAGAAATATGTCACTTTATTAACTGTCAAGAGCGAATGACTTTGGTTTGTGAGCTTGTAAAAGGACTGTCAAAGACTGACAAGACTTTAAAAGTTACGGCTCTCCAGAATATCAATATATGATAACTTTATGTCTTCGTCATTTTCTTTAATATTGTATTTATTTAACTTTCATGGCTCTTGAACAAGATATTAGAGTTTTTGCTATTTTACTAAATACACTGATAAGTATGCATGTAAGTACTTCTACTTGAATTGAATAGAATAGAATATTCTTTAAGTGATATGGAGTTCTGGAGTGAAGGAAAGTTGAAGAACTGTGTGCATTTACTTAAGCTAAGCATCTTAGTGTGTATTATTAGTTAAGTGGTTGAAAAAATTGTTGTCACATAAGGCATATATAAGTAAGTTAAAATTGCTTAAAGGTATTCGGAAATGTAGTTTTTTCATTAGGAAACATTGGCAATGATGCTCCCTGTGGATTGTAAGCATTCATCCCACCAGAAAACCCGGAATATTGAAACCTGCTGTCATTCATTGCCGCTTCATATTGCGGTGGAGGTTGTAGCATCTGTGGAGGAGGAACTGGAGGTTGCATCATCTGTGTTGGAGGAATCGGACGTTGGTACTGGTTATGTCCATAGTATTTAATACCATTCAAGATAGTTGGCGGTTGTGAAAACGTCGGGATGGGACTTATGACGCTAACGCATGGTTGAATGGGAGGGATAATCTGATGCTCCCTAAGGTTTGCCATATGCTGAGGATCCGGTTGGGCCTGATGGGGTTGATAACCAGGGAAATATGTGACCTCTTCTTCTTGTTTTAACTCATGAGAGTACTGATAAACGACAGCCATTTCATAGAGTCTTATGAAGACTCCTGTGAAAACAGCAGTTAATGCTGTTATCCCTAGGTATATGTAGCAGACTCTGCGACTTTTCTGAAATTATTTGAAGGAGAGTTTGATATTTAGTAATGAGCTATATATCTAAATGTACAGAATAAATCTCATTGAAACTTAACGTTTATTGCCCCGACAAAGAGAACAATGCCCATTAGAGCCTGTAGAAGATAGGCAACCAGAATTGCTACAGACAGTCCCGGTGGCATCCAATGCAGGTAAGAGTGTGCTGTTAAAATTAAAATTAAATTTGGTAAGGTCTAAAAGAGTCTTCCATTCAGAAAGTATATAAAGTTAAATGATTTTAGTAAAACTTGATAATTTGATATTTGATTTACTGTATTTGCTATCTGGTGAATCGTCAAACTCAAACTTCTCCTTAACATGGATCGCCAAGACATATGAATTTGTCATCCCAAGGATCTTTGATTAAAGAAAAATGTTGAATTACATATTCTTAGTTAAATATTGTGATATTTTAATTGTAATTCTCACCACATCTACCACTCCAACTATTTGTGTACCCTTTTGCAAAGTAATCCCACAACAGCAACAGGGTGCACTACCACCCATTTAAGCTTCAAAAATTTGACTTTGCTTGTGTAGAAAAAACTTTTTCTATTTTTTCACAGTATCGCTATAAACTTTTACTGTCTGATGAATGTACAATGTGCAGTGCAGTAAAATATAATTCTTTTCTATTTACTTTCATGGCGAAAGAAATTCAATTATTTTGTGAAGTACTCAGCGTACTTGAAATCCTTAAGATTTAGATCGATGAAAAAGAAGCTTAGCATAATATGACGCAGACGGTATAGACATAGCATCACTTTAAATGTCACCTTCAACCTTCCCCGTTCTACAACTTAATTGTTGGTGGCATTCAAAATTTGCTCGCTCTTCAAGCAGAGCACCACTTTGGAATGAAGATTGAGCTGAAATTTTCTTGCCTTTGAAAGGACCGAATTTCTACTTTCCGACATGTGACATGGTTGCCCGAATATGCATGCTGTTTGGTTTTTGGATTCGGCGCTACATGAGTGTTATGACGTAGAAAACAATCACAAATCACAATTGTGTGACTGATGTTTATTAACACTATAATAAAGTTAATTTCAATTTCAATTTCAATATGCATCGGTGTGATGTAATGATATGATAGGCAATGATTGTTGCTTGTTATGTGTTAGGTGTGTTATACTTAATCCACCAATTTCGTTTGCCCTTAGAATACAAAATGTAAACTTCACAATAATTTGCCGGTAAACCGAAAGATTTTTAGCTGAGGTGAGAAGTAAGCGAAACCGTAATTTATTTAATGATCAAATGTCTTAGTCCTCTTAATAATTTTCAAATTTGTTCAATATATTATGTACCTATTTTGAAAAATGACTTTCGACATACGATTAACTATGGCATAAGAAATCATTATTGTCAAATTTTATTTATCCCTTGATTAAAGGGTACTCCGGAAGTAGGGAGACAAATTTCAAAACGTCGTAACTTTTATGTATACGTATTTATTTTAATCAACTTAGGCTCATTATATACACC